>JAXGGA010001030.1:0-173009 GCA_038373865.1 Uloborus plumipes
TTTATGGATGCCTTGTGGACTCAGTCAAAGCTATGAAAAGAAATGAAAACTTAATTTGTTAAAATCCATGGACCTGCAAATAGGATTCACGATAAAAGGTCATGTGAGGTCATTGGTACCTACCAAGCAATTTCTTTGTTCGGCAAAATTTAGGAACAGTATTTCATTTAATGTTATTTAAAAAAAAATAATTATTTAAATTATTTTTTAAATTATATCTAATGACCCATCCTATTACAAGTGACTGATTGTATTTTGTCAATTCGTTAAGTTCTAAATTTCAATAAATTGAGAACTCTCCATTTCTCAAAAGCTTAGGATTGGTATTTACCTGCTTGCCATTCAAATCAAAAGGCTCACATGATAAGTGCACTCTTTAGAAAAAAAAATATTTGATAATAAAATTTGAAATGTTTTTTAAAGCAGTAGTAGTAGAAAACGTAAGTAAAATATGCGTGCTTCTTAATTGAAATTAAAAAAAAAGAAAGAAAAGGAAAAAAAAACTTCTCTTTGAAGTTGGCAGGAACTTTTTTCGACTTGTCTTCATTATCGTGCATAGGTTTTTTTCATTTTATTATATAAGCAACTTTTTCTCTTCTAATGTATAAACCTTGATTACGTCACAAAAATTCCTTTTAAACAATAGCTGTAAGTTATTTATTTTCTGTACTGCTTTACTCATTAAATAGGTTTATCATTATTATTACCATTATAATTACCGTAAATCAGGGTTACTTGGACCCTAGGGGGTTACTTGAGCCCACTACAATAAAGATAAAATCTAGGTTTGGTACCTACTAGTTGAAGACTTGCACGTAGTTCCTCGTTTCTCCACTAGGTAGAAGCCCTTTGCAGTCTCTAACGCTAGTACCAAATCCAGATTTTATCATTTTACTGTGGGCTCAAGTAGCCCTCTTCTGGGTCCAAGCAACCCCGATTTACGGTATTTATTTATTATTGTTATTATTATTTATTTTTATTATTGGTGTAGTAGTAGTAGTAGTAGTAGTAGTACTAGTAGTACGATTATAATCATTACGTACTGTTAAACAAAAAGCAGATGGAACATAGTAACCAAAGCATTCTTTTTCTGTGTAAAATAATAAGTATTCTCATAAATTAACGTTTAATAACTAAACTTAAGTATTTATTTAAATATTACATTTAGAAGTGCTTTCCGTAACTGTATTTGTGGTCTACATCCTTGAGCTCTATCGGCAAACTTCTGCAGTAACATCAAATAGTCAAATAAATGTAGGCATACCCATTCTAACCGTACTTATAAAAGAAGCGTATGTAGCAAACTAATTCCCTAATATATTCAATTGCTTTAAACCAAATTCTTTGAACGTGTAATTGCTGACGACATTCATTTTTACAAATAAAATCTCAAGAACATGAAATCTAATGAAGAAATCGTGTTACCATTAGATTTCGTTTTCCTCGGTTAAATTATTTGTTAAAATTTGCTACGTAAGCCATTTTTTAGCATCGTGGTACAATGGAAAAGCTTTCAACTTATTTATAATTTTTAACTGTTTTTATTTTATTTGTTAGATATGCAGTTTAGTCCCTTGCTCTGCAACAAATAAAGAAATAAATGAATTAATTATTTAATTGTTTTAAAAAATACTAAAACTATTAATATTGATTGATTTTCGGAGGAAAAAATTGGTGATGAATGCTTTTAATACTTTTTTCAGTTTAGAAGCTGGTACATTAATGTTTAGAAATATTTTATTATTGTACAAAAAGTTTAAAGGACTTTAAAAAAGTATACCGCAAAAGTTCCAATCAAAATTTTTTACACGTATTGCAAGCCAGCTATAAAATTGAGCTATGTAGTAATACAACTTATAAACAACGTAAAAGACACTTTTGTTACGAATGTGATACACTAAAATGATTAATAAATTTAATTTTCACATGATATTGCAAATAAATTGTACCAGAATACAAGAGATGTAACTAAATTTGCTTTAAGTACAAAATTGTATGGCACACACAATTTAGAGTAGCATTTTTTCTCGACTAACCCTTTAAATGATTACCATAAATAGGTAAATAATGTCAACAAGAAAATACACTTCGTCATTTTGTTTTTTTTTTTTTTTTTTGTGAATTTATTTGAGTAAGATTTATTGCTTTGCAAAAACTATAAAATATCAAAAGCTTAACATTTTTATACTAAAATCCTCTTTGAATTTGATCCTGTAATAACATTCACACTTAACAAAAGTTTTCATTGGAGCATGTCCGTCCTAACGCGTCAACTTGATTCTCGAAGCATTTCCCCTTTTCAAATAGGTGAGAGGAATGGTCAAATAAAATGTACAGTCTATTTCCTGTTTCAAGAGCACAGGGCAACATTTATGAGTGTGGCCAGGATCTGGTACCTAAAGTTTGTCAAAGTTTCTTTTCATTTTTATCCAGCAACGAACACGGAGTTAAAGAGCTGGACGAATGTGCAAACGAGCGGTGGCATGCTATTGAAAAGATGGTAGGTACAAAATATATTTAACTTTCTCGGTTGTAATCTCTTGAGAACCGTAAGATTTGCCGTAGAGTATGGGAGAATTTAACTACGAAATGAATCAGAAATGTATGGTTAAATAATGACACTAAATGTTTTTAAATAAGGTATACATGTTACGGTATGAATGCAGATGTATTTCATTTGCAACGTTCAATTTACTGCGACATTCAAAAAAGAAAAGTCTATATATGTATATCAAATGACTAGTCAGGGTCACCAACCCGTAATGGTCAGATTAATATTTTAATATCAAAATCAAGCTTGTAATCAATATTGTGCGAACATCTCCCAGTAAGTAGGTACTAAAAATAGATTCTTCCAGGAACATCCCCACCACATTATTTTCATGCTTAAGTTTTTATCTACAATGTGATTTATTAGGTTAGTGCTTATAATGCTTCTCAGTCACAAATATAGTAAATTTTATTTGCATTTCAAGTTCTTGAAGAATTTCATTTTAAAAAACTTACACCGCGCTCTTCAATCATCTCAATATTTTATCATTCTTCAGTTTCTTTTATAGCTAACACATCGATATATATCTATATTTACCATTACTTTAAATATTTAGGATCTTTTGAACTAATGTGCCCATTACTAGTCATTTTAAAGTATCTATCTTAGGGCAGCACATATGAACCTTATTTACTTTTTTGGAAATTCTTATCGCTTTACAACTTCTAACTAAAGTACTTTTTTTTTTTTTCAAAATAAATCTGCTACTTTAAATTTAAAACTTACCTACCAACACTAGTTTTGATCATTGGTGTCCCCTTTTTCACAAATAATGATCGTAACTAGTTTTTGGCCAGACATTACTTACATTATTGGAAGAGACAAATGGTAAGGAAAAGTGCATATTTAAAGGATTGCATTGAAAGAAAAGTATTTATATTGGTGGATACTTTTTTGTGCATTTCTTGAAAATTATTGAATTTAGCTAGGATGATCATTGCTACTAGGTTTAATTTGACCATATTTAAACGTGTGGGACCATAACTAATTAAACCAGTATGTTCCAAATTGTTTCTAAAAATAAGTGCAAATTATAATCGAAAATTAATGAAAATACCACAGCTATTAAAATAAAAAATTTTGATTCGAACACTGCTGGAGTTATTTCTTTGCTCGAACTAGAACTGCAACACTTGTATCCAAATTAAAAAACAACCCTAAGCATGCCCGTAACTAACCATATACCCTACATTGCTAAAACTTAGTTTCTGATCTCTCAAAAACATTGCGAAAATATAACTGATCAATTATTTGTTTTTGATAATTCGTAAAATAGTTTTTTAAATTAGTCTACACATATGTAAGGGTGTTTCTTAAAGGTTTAATGCAAACTTTCCGTGCAGTTTTGCTTATGTTCATTTTAAAAACACCGTGGACTTTTTATTTTTTTAGAAAATAATTTATAATTATGTGTGTAGCTAATTATATCTTTTGGACACGAACATTTTTTCAACAAAAGTTTAAGTTTTTTTTTTAAAATTACATTTATTTTAATTTATTTTTAATACTGCTAGTTGTTAGAAGAAAATTGTTCAACTAAGAGAAATATTATATTTATTCTAGTAAATTGAAGACGCAAAAATGTTCTTCGAAATATTTGATTATAGCTCTCTACATGATTCGGTTAACACTGAAAACTAAAAATTTTAGGCATTATTTCACTTTTGTTAAATACATACTTTAGAAATATCGCGTACATTTTGACGATTCAATCCATTCTCATTTAATCTACACTGTAAAAAAAATCTGTCAAATTTACAGAAGAGAAAAAAAAGTCAGCCAAGACACCAGTTTTCTTCTGTTTACTTCTCAGAAATCTTCGGTAGTTTTTTAACAGCCTCTCCGTTTTTTACTGTACTACTACGAAATACATACAGTATAATACTAAGGTAAATTTCCGAATATGCCTGTGTTAACAGATAACTAAAAACAATGCGATGAAATGGACGTTTCAAACGATTTAAGACTCTCTTTTAAATCAAGCGATTTAAATATAGCTCGAAAGTTCGTGCACAAGAAACCAAAATCTAAAGACGCGAGAGAAATTTCGAAGAAACGAAAAAAAAAAAAAAAATCACGCGGTCAAGCAATAGTTAACAGCTAGTATGCTTATAAACGGTTACGGAAAAAAAATGCACACACACAAAGAAATCCTGTATTTTATTACGAACAGCTTTTTTCTGTAAATATATAGATAATTTCTTCAAAATTTACAATGTTTTTACAGTGCGGCAAGTAGGTCAGATCTGCTGAAACTTTAAGTATATAGTAATAATGAATGTAAATGTGTATAGAAAAAGTGAAAAAGACTAAAAGCACTTAATTTTGTCTAAATTTTTAGAATTTTTAATTTTTTAAAGGCAATTAACTCATTAATTGCTAATTAAATCATTAATGAGGGAGCTCTTGAATGTACTTATTACTAGCTTTGAAATATTGGAGAAAGTAAATTCTATATGTTATCTTAAGAGGCGTTCCAATGGGGGGTCACATTAAAATTTTGAAAAATTTGATATTCGAAAAATGTTGCTGACTATTCGGCAAATTTGAAAACCAATACAACATTGCAACTTTCTATTTATTTATTTTTACATATTATGATTATTTTTTAATATTGTATGATACCTACATTACGCTTTCTCTTAGGTAAAATATGTAGGTCAGATCTGCTGAAACTAAAAAGATATAATAATTATGTATATATATGTGAATAGAAAAAGAGGAAAAGACTCACAGAACTTCATTTTGTCTGAATTTTTATTTTTATTGCAAAAGTTAAATTTTATACACTCTATATGTAATTTAGTGGATAAGAAATAACCTAACATTCTTTAAAAAATGCAAATTTGGATTTAAAAGTTCAACAGATATACATAAAAAATCTGTCGACCTAGTTTATGAAACTTTTTGGTGCCAAGGTAGAGTGCATTGATTTTACAATAAGTATATCTGCCAAGAGAAGCATAGAAATCGGCCTCCTTTTTATTTTTTACTTCAGTTCCAGATTAAAAATTTTTTTTCGATAATCCTTTCAACATTTTTGGGCACAGAGAATCAATTGTTAATAAGGAACAAAATATCTCTGAGCGAAAAGATTCTGTTTTGCAAGAAAATAGAATTTTGTACTCTGTACAGTATTTTGAATAGAAAAGAAGTTATGTCCGAGGTTAGATAAATGACTCAAAAATTTAAGTAGTCAAACAGTTGTACAGAATGAATACATAGCTTGCTGTAAATGCATCCATATTCTATATAGTTAAAAAAAATTAATAAATTTCATTTAAAAATTACTGAAATTTTTCTGCGTAAATATTATTTAGCTGTTACTAAAACAAATATTTAAAATAAAATGAATGCCTCACAAACCAAGGTTCGAATTTACTGTCCAGTTAAAGGGGGAAAGATCGTGGAAAAATAAATAATTCCTGTCTAATATTACGAAAATAGTTCGGAAACACTGCTCATCATCTTACTTTCAAGGGAAAAAAAAGTGAAATGACTGTCATCAAATTCAAATAGGAGGTGTTTTTTTTTTTTTTTTTTTGCATTATCAACCATTTGTGATCTTACCCCATCTAAGGGGTAAGATGATAAATGAAGAAGTGTAAAATGACGAAAGTCAAAAACTGAACATTGAGAAAAACAAAGACGCTTCAAAAACGCATACAAGGCAGATTAAATTGGTTGGAACAATTCATTCTTCCATCCCAAACCCAAAACAACACTCTTGAAGCATGTTATTCACTCATAGGATTCGCAAATATTTCCTCAGTTGGTAAGAGCTCGGCAGAGGCATGCATCCGATAAAATACTTTTTATTCATTATCTTTCTATAATAAACTCCATGTGTGTCTATTAATTATATTTCAGTGAGATACTCCAAGTGTCTATTCGTTATATTTCAATGGTAGACTCCATGTGTCTAGCAGCCTAATTAAATATTCAATTATGTTTCTACCCACAAAAGAAAATCTTATCCACTATTATAAGGGTTTTTTTCTAAGTTTAATTTTGCGCTGTTTTTTGTCAAAAACATAATCATGCGTTATGCATGCAGATAATTTTAATGTAAAAAAATCTGGTACGGACCCCACACTACTACCTTTTACGTGTAAATTTCTTAGTAGATGCCTTAAGTGTTGAAACAGTGCTTGGAGTGAGCAAGATAACAATTCAAACATTTTCTCCTCTAGTTTGCCACGAAACAATGCAAAAAAATGCTTTACAATGATTAATTTTCTAAATATCGCCGATTTTAACATTACTCAGTAGATTTTTTATCGCCAATAGCGCCAAATTGAACCCAAATTCAATAAATATTTTTTTTGCCAAATTTGTCGCCAAGTTGGCGTTGGCGACATATAACCAGCCGAATATGTTGGCAGGTACATATGCACGTGCTGACAGGCCGAAAAAACGACTCAACATTCATTTGGGGGTGAGAAAAATCAAAATTTAGACCCAAATTTGAGTGAATTTTTTTTTTCGCGATCGCAATACTTTACTACGTAAAAGGAAGTAAAAATTTGATTCCAGTTGATGTCTCAACTCTCAGGGCCCTGCTCCACATTGACGTAAAGCAGAAAAATAAAGCAGAAACGTAAAATGGAGCAAATAGTGTTCCTATGGAAAATACTCGGATTTTCGGTTTCTGCCTTAGTTTTCGGTCGCGTTTTACGCTGATGTGGAGCAAGGCCTTCAGATCAATGGTTGGAATTGCCTGACCATGCAAAGCTTGAGACACAAATAGCGATCCTTGTGAGAACAATGTAGTTGTAAGATGCCACTAATTCTGTAATATTAAACTCGGGTCTTTGTGTGATAATATATCAATAACGCAAAAACTGCGAGCTTTCCTTCATGTAGATGTTTTTTATGTAAAAACTATTATATGATTCGAATTGATTTCTAACCACTCACAGAAATAGTTGGAACCACCCGATGAAAAAAGGACTTGAAAATACAAATAGAGATCCTTTCCTATTTTGAATGAAAATCAACAAACGTAATTTGAATGATGGAAAAGTGATTTTGTTAACTTGAATTTTTATAAGAGTAAACGTAGGAATAACAATTGAAGGGCTTGGAGGATGAAAGGGCTATGTTATATTTTAAAAAATGAACACTCTGGATAATGGTAAACAATGGATACAGGTAAGCAAATAAAATTTGGTACATCAAAAAGTAGATGTCATTACACTAATTTTATGCGCACACTAACGACAAAACCAAAAAACAAAAAAGCTGCAACAATAAAACTTTGAACTTTAATAACTTGCAATTTCTCTTTTGTCACATAACCCCTTAATCTCCCAAGTCCTTCAATTATTATTTACTTTTTTATGCTATTTAATTTTATTGTTGAAATACTTCTTTATTTCAGATTGTTTCCATTGATGAAACTGCAAAAGAGGATGTGAAAGATCCATCTAAGAACTTCTCTCGCTTCATGGACCAATGCTTCTCTCTACGGTTTACTTGCCTGTCAACTTTCGTCATTGCGACTTTTATCGTTTGTATAACGCAAGAGTTCACCTTCATTCTTAATTTTAGAAGTTACATAAAGACAAATTTACAGGACCCATTACTTTCAAAAATATTAGTATCTTCGTCGTGGGAAAAACTGCATCGAGCCAAGAAACTCTCTGAGCAGCTAGATGATTGGCAGAGAGTTACGGAAGACGTTTACATCTATTCTGCTTATTGGGATACCAGATTTCCTAACGCTTCATTTGTTAGAGTTATAGGAGCAGCTTCAGACATTGAAACAAAAATTTACTCTTTAAGATGCTTGTTTAAACTTCATCAAAGCGAAAGAACTTATCATGAGGTAAATGTGTCTTTTGATGTCATAATTGAGCATCACAATAGACATTTTAAAGTAATTTATTTGAAATGCATTCCTGAACTTGAATTGATTCCACGATTTGTGTCGATTGTACCCCAAACTCAGAACAGAACATCAAAAGGCATAAAATGGATTCAAGTTCATACTATCAAATCCGGTGTCACAGCCAAACGAATTGGTTTGTGTGTGAGACCATTATTCAACTATACTAATGTTTTTCGTATTACGGAATTTATTGCATACTACGAAGCACTTGGAGTGGACCATTTTGCATTTTACAACCATGATTCTTCTAGTGATATACAAAGAATGATTAGCTTAGCTCAAAAGAACAATTATTCTATAGACTGGTTACCATGGAATTTACCTATACATCATACTGACATATGGGCACTAGGGCAATTGGGAAGTATTAATGATTGTTTCTACAGGTACATGTCCGTTCTTTCACACATAGTTGTAGTCGATTTAGATGAGTTCATCACTCCGAGGAAAGTTAATGACATAAAAGAACTGCTTTCAGCTCATGACATACCCGAAAAAAATCCATCTAGCTTTGTCATCAGAAGTACAGTGTTCTGTTTGGAATATGAAAAAGACACTTTTGACAGATATATTCCTCCTTTCATAACTCAGGTAAGCACTCGACGAGAAAAGTACGTCTACCCTTTTCTTGTGAGAACAAAATACGTTGCAAAGCCTCACAGGGTTGTTGTTGCTGGTGTTCATCAGGTTTGGGAATTCTTGCCAGGGTATGAAGAACGATTTGTACCAGCATCTCATGCAATGGTTCATCATTACCGAGCAGACCTTTGCGTAGGAGAAAGGCAACAATTTCTAGATACAGGAGTAGTTGATGTCATGTCACGAAAGTATTTGAGTGATTTGCTAAATTCTAAAATTTTTGGCCTGTGGGAGAAACATTTTGCTTCGCGAAAACTTTGCAACTAATGTTTTCCACGATTTCTTAAAGAAAATCATTAATTTGTTCCAAAAGATATAAGCAAGAGAATTCGGTACTAACTTTTCAAAGTTATGCCAACCATTTCTGCCCATTCGATTTCAGTGCATGCACAGTGCATACAAAGATGTTTTGAATTGTAGATTAATAACGCACACTTGGTGCAACACGCGTGATGGACATAAGGTCTTGTCCTAAAGTTCAGAATGTAAAATCCGGAAACTTCCATATCTATACATACTGAAGAAATAATAAATATTTTGCTCATTTCAATAATTTATATTTTTTACCAACAAATGTGCCTCATACTTTCAAATTTTTTAACTTGGCTATGCAATTGATATCTTCATCCTATAGTGAGAAAATACCACAACATGCTACATTGGTAACTCTGCTTCACTGAACTATTTCTTTCTATTTTACCATTTAATGAAATAAAATTGTTAGAAACTATTTAAAAGGAGACTCAATTTTCTCTACTGCCTTTTTAAGAAAGTGAGACCGCTTTGTTTTATTATATAAGTGAAAAATATATATGATATTGCACGACATAAACGTTGCGGCAATGTAGTTGTAATGTAATAAGGTTAGAAGAACGTCAATATGATCAAACATATATCTGTAATGTAAAAGGTAAAAATTCCTCATTTCGTATTTAACATATTTTTCTTTATTAATATAAAATGTAATGCAGTCTAACCTCGTTAATTCGAACATTCCTAAAGCGAATTAGGAACTAAATTTCTGATCCCCACCTTATAGTTTATGGTGTGTTGTTCTTCGGATAGAACGAATTACGGTTAGGGTGAAATAATTTTCAAAGTCCCTGGAGGTTCCCTTTAACAAAACATGCATTTTTATTTGATATTCAGTGTTCAGCGGATGTAACTATAACCCATTAATTTTCAAACAGTACTTTGCTTCATGAACAATAAAACCAGAAGCTGATCCTTGCAATGGGTTCAGTAATAAATAATATCAAATGTAATCTTTTTTGGAATTCTGAATGCATAATTTTTTTTAAAAAATATTTTACTTAGAATTTGTTTTTCTTGAGAAGCGTATATTCGTATTTTAAAAAAAATTCTTGGTTTCAGTACATTTACTTGCTATTTTTACATAATTACGGTGCTATTTTTGGAGACTATTCTTCACTAATGTTTTCTATTTTTTTTTATTTCATTTCTCTCCGCTGAGTTTCTTTACCGAATGAATGACCAAAATGATAAAAATGTCTGACATTGATAAAAACAGAAAAAATGCAATTTTTACTCCTGTCCAATCAATCTGAACATTAAACGAAGAAAATACTTCTACAAATCTCGGATACGGAGAAAATACACGAAAAAATTGGAAGTTCGATCCAATGAAATCAATAAATTCTATTCCTGAATCTTTATAGGCTGCAATGACATGAAGAAAAATGGTCTTTTCATCAAATTTTATTCATTCTTCATAACACACTTTTTTTTTGGCAGTTCAGAACAACAAAGTTGTTTTGTGATATTATTTGCTCTGTTTGGAAAATAAAGAAAATGAGCATTTCTTGTTCTCAAAAAATATATATCAAAGTTTACTTAATGTAGCATTTCTTTTGGATTATCAGATTCTATAATTTATAACATTTCAGAATTTTTCCAAAACAACTGTTGTGTAAAATGTCTTGCGACGTTTCCTTCCGCAGTTACGTTATTGCTTTGTTGCATAGCTAGCATATTAGTTGGATTATTTTTGATATTGCAAATTTTAAGTTGGAAGGAATTACAGAAAAATCCGCCTTTTAGAACAATTCTGACAGCAAAGGTTCCAGTTTAAAACAGTAAAATTCACAGTAATTAACTGCAAAATTAGCAATTTTAGTTTATTACTGTAAAGCAGAAATTTTACAGTTTATTACCACTTTTTTAGTTCATTACCACAAAATTAGCTGAGTTATACTGTAAAAGCAATAGTATAATACTGGCGACAAAGGTTCCAGTTAAAAATTGTAATATGCACAAAATTCTGTAAATTTAGCAATTTTACAGTTTATTACTGTAAAGCAGCGATTTTACAGTTTATCAGTGTAAAATTAGCAATTTTACAGTTTATTAATGTCAAATGAGCTATTTTTACAGATTGTTACTACAAAATTAGCGGTATTATACTGAAAAAACAACATCAATTTTTTACAGTGTGGGGAAGAAATGCTACAAAGGGACTGCGAAATACTAGCTGCTGTGATAACATGAAAAATAAATAAAAAGACAAGTTTTTTAAAAAGAGGGAGCAAGAAAATACACTCATGTCCATAAATTAAGGATAATGCAAGTTTAGAAAATAAAGAGTCAGAAGCAAAACACATACCACTTATTTGTAAAGCCTATTTATTAAACAAAAGATAAATAGCAAAAAAGAAGCTACATGTTTGATAATATCAAGTAAAATTGCGATTTTTACTCCCTAGAGCAAAGTGCAAAAGATACACTGGCGGAAAAAAAAATCCCAACACCAAGAAAGACTTGTGTTAGATAAACGAAATTTGGTAGGCGTGTTTATACAACTGAAAGATGACATCAAATGAAATTTCGTGTTCCGCGCATGAGTGTGGCGCAGCTGGCGTCACTCAGAACATGCAAATAAGGCTTGTTTTAAAAGCGTGTTGTGAAGCTCATGTGTATTATTTTTCCGTGAAATTGGACGAATTGCGTTCATGTTAGCCAGGAATACCTTTTAAGAAGACAAAGAAGCCATTATCAACAGCTCACCGAGTTTAAACGAGGTCGTACAAATTGGCTACGAGAAGGTGGATTTTCATTTCGCGATATTGCAGAAAGACTTTGGTGGGAATGTTTCCACCATGCATGATTATTGGAAGCTATGGGCAAGGGACGGTACTACCTCAAGAAGATCGAGTTCCGAGCTGCCACGTGGCACGACTGAGAAGGAAGATCGCCGAATCTTGCGTACGGCTGTGGCGCATCGTACTGCATCTGCGGCTGACATTCGAGCTGCAATTGGTACCGTCGTGACCCAAGGAACGGTAAGAAACTGTTTACTTCAAGGACAGCTCCGAGCCAGGCAGCCTGTAGCCGGTATTCCATTGACTGCAAACCATTGCCTTTTCCGACGGCAGTGGTGCCACGACAGAGCTCACTGGAGATGGGAGTGGATATCTGTTGTAATTTTTGATGAAAACAGATTCTGAATTAGTGCCAATGGTGGCTGTATATTGGTCAGAAGGAGGCCAGGGACCGCCTGCATCCAAGCGGTCTACGGCCTAGACACACGGGACTCACACCTGGAGTTATGGTCTCTGGAGCAATTTCCTACGTCAGCAGGGGCATTCTTGTGGTTATCCCAAACTCACTGACTGAAAATTTGTCGTCAGTCTGTTAATTTAACCAGTAGTACAGCCCTTCATGAGTAGCATTCAAGGGGGCGTTTTCCAACCGGATAACGCTCGCCCTCACATCGCTGCTGTAACGCAATGTGCTCTACAGAGTGCTGACATGTTACCATGACCTGCAAAATGACCAGGTCTGTCTCCAATTGATAACGTATGGGATATCATGGAATGGCACCTCGAGCATCATCCACAGTCAGCAATGACGGTCCTAGTATTGACACAGCAAGTGCAACAAGCATGGAACTCCATACCACAAAGTGACATTCGGCACCTGTATGACATAATGCATGCACGCTAGCAGGCTTGCCTTCAAAATTCTGGAGGTTACACCCTCTATTAAATTAACATAATTTCACATTTGCACGGCATTTTCTTGAGCTTAAATTAACCAGTGATCTTGTACATTTAATCAATTAAACATGTTAACTAGACAATTGCATTATCCGAATTTCATTACTCTACAGACATTTTTTCTTGGTGTTGGGATTTTTTTTTCCGCCAGTGTATCATTTTCACAAAAATCAATGTTACGCGGTTATTATGAAAGCTAATACATAGTGTATTCTCCAAAGGACGAAATACAGTTTGTGCAACGCCTTGACAGGCTCAGAATCAAGCTATCAATCTGCACTTGGGGGATCACCACTCAACAATTAATGCTCTCTGAAGCTCCGACAGACACGTAGGAGGTGGTTGACGGGCTGCAACTCGCCAGCCAAGTATATCCTACACTTGCTCTATTGTATTTAAGTCTGGTGAGAATGTTGGCCTGTCCGTACGGGTGATATCCTCCGATTCAAGGCGTTCGTTCACGATGTTCGCACGGTGCGCACGGGCGTTATCATCCACAAACACAAATTCTGTGCCCACGGCACCCCAAAATAAGCGTACATGTTGATCCAGAATGACGTCCCGATAGATTTGGTTTGCCATGGTTCCAGTTTGAAAAAGCAGCCGTGTCCTGGAGCCTAGGATTATTCCTCCCCAAACGAGAAATCCTGCACCACCATAACCGTGTTGTTCAGCGATGTTTTCTTGGTGGTAACGGGTACCTGGCTCTCTCCAAAGTAAAATCCGCTGAGAATCTGATTGCAAACTGAACCTAGACTCGTCGGAGAACATCACACAGGCCCACCGTTACGGTGTCCATAATGCATGCTCTCTATTCCAGGCTAAACTAGTGACTTACTGTAAGTGGGACACAACTGACAGGCCTACAGGCATACACTCCAATCTGTCTTAACCACTTCATCCAGATGCTTCCTGTGAATTGCATATTATTCGTGAAGATTTGTGTAACCATTTTACGGTTGATTTATTCATTTTAGAGTTCGATTTTCTGGTGATTCTGAACTATTCTTAATTTATGGACATGAGTGTAGTATAAGAAACAACAGTATTGCAAGAAATCTCCGACTTAAAACAAAATACGAAATTAACTGTTACAAATAGCGTCATGTGCTAGCATACCTTGCTCTCCCCAACTATAACTTATGACATGCTAATAAAAAAAAGCAACGTGAGCCACATTTTTCCTATAAAGCAGTAATTACTATTTCAGATATTAAAGTCAAAATAAGTTATAAATGATCAAGAAATGTAAGAAATCTCTCGCAAAAAAGAAAAAATAAGCTTTAGCTGCAAAATAGGACACTAGAATGTGTTTGAGAATTAACAGCTCAGATGAGCTGAGTAAATTATAACAAATTTGATTCGAGAAATTTAGCTTCCAAAGTTTTCCGGAATAAAAGAAAAAACTGGTATACTGCGTTGTTAGCAAAATAGAAAGGCAGCATTAGAATTTAATGTAAAAATCATTTGCTAATATCAAGCAAAAATCTTCTTATTAGTGTGAAAATAGCGAACTCGGTTCTCTTTTTGAATTATGTTTACGTTTCATATTTTTTGTGTCGCAGTTCAAATGCAAGTAAAAAAAATCTTCAGGAGCATGAAAATAAAACTAATTTTATTCATTTACTCACTGCACTGTCAAAAAGGAACTTTTTTTTTTTACACTATTATAATACTGGCAGCCGAGGTTCCAATTTAAAACTTTAAAATGCACAGTAATAAACTAAAACTAGTAATTTTACGGTTTCTTACTGTAGAGTTAGCAATTTTACTGTTTACTGCCATCCAATTTAGCTGTATTATACTATAAAAACAACAGAAAAATACTGGCAGCAGAGGTTCCAGTTTAAAACTATAAAATTCTCGGTAATAAACTGTAAAAGTAGCAATTTTACAATTTATTACTGTAAAATTGGTAATTTTTACAGTTTATTACTATAAAATTAGTTGCATTATACTGTAAAAACACTATTCATTTCTTCTTTTTTTCTTTTTATACTTCAAAAACTATAATTAACCTTCACTACCAGTGCTTTTTCTGAAAAATATTACAAAGACGTTTAGATCACACATAAACATCAATATGCACTTATTTCCCTCCCCCCTTCCTCTTTTAGACCAAGATCTATGCCCAAACGATTTTCCGCAAACCTTGCTATAAACGGCAAAATGATATTTCAAGGAAGGGAAACAACTTATACTCCTTCTATAAAGAAGTAAATATAAAATGTCGGAAGTGACAGGAGAAAATGGTCTTGATGTCTTCTTTCATTCTCGACGCTGACAGCATAACCTGAAATTCCCCGGAAGGCACGAATATCACCGCTGAGGTAAAAACATTTTTCTCTAAAACAAACAACTTGAAAAACGCTCTTTGTCAAAAAAGAAAAGAGAAAGTAAACTAGGAGTTTTATACATGTATGTGATGGTTTCCATGGCGGCGCCGGATGAAGAATTTGCAGCGCGTGTCTTTGAGGATATATCACCTTGGGATAAAACACTTCGAATAGTATCATATATTGGATGTAATTCAAGAAACAACACTTGGCAGAAAACATGTCTCTAATAAAGTACGCGTGGAGTCTTCAAGAGTTTTTCCTTTTTCTTAGCAAATTGGTAGCAGTACATTTAGAATCTATTGTTGCAACTTTCACAAAAAAAAAGTTTAAACCCCTTCCCCTGTCTGTAAAATATGTTAGGTGGTATTGAATGCTGAAATGAGAATGTGATTCACTGTTCTTACAATAGAATTTAATGGAACAAATATTTAGTGAAACAAGAAGTTCTGTCAAGAACTAAACGAGCCTACTTTCCCGTACATCGACATCGACATTCTCGCATCTGATCATTATTCTCTTGATTATCTGAGACTGAAAATTATGTCAAACATACCTTTTTAGCACTTAGAGCTGATTTCGAAAAGCAAAATACATCCCTCTCATCAGATGAAATAGACAAGTAAAAAGTAATTAACGAATAAATAAAGTTTTGTCGCACCTTTTAAAGAGTAACTGTTACAGTTCCTCCTTAGAAAAAATCCTCCATTGTTTTCAAAAATAAATAAATAAATAAATAAAAAAACAAAGAGCATCAAAACACATTTTATCAAAGAAAGAAAACAAAAGAAAAAAAAACTCGTCCGTTAATAAAATGTCTCGAATTTCACTTTTAATCCGTTGCCAGTTGTTAAATATAAATAAAGAATAAAATTTTCTCGTTTTGTTTTGTTACAAAAAAAAATCGTCTGCCAAAAAAAAATAATAAATAAAATAAAACAAATGAATAAATAAACAAAAAATCGTCTGCACAGTCAGTCATTTTTTTTCTGAGCCTGCATTTCCGCCATGTTTGCGGAGTCGGAGTCGGAATCAGAGTCCTCACAGAAGAATTCTCAGAAAAGTACTTTACAAACATTACTTATCAAAACCATTTTCTTACAAAGTTAGTTTGAAGGAGATCCGACTTTAAGTTCAGGATCAACATTCAACTTAAATTCCCCGTAGACGCTAATGTTAATTTTTTTTCTGAACGGTTCAATATTGAACGAAAAATTGTTCAAATCGAAAAATCAAATATGGGAATGAGCTGTACTCGCCGAGATCTTTCGAACAAAAAAAAAGTTTATTCCATTCGGACTGTTCACTCAAAAGTTATTAGGTTGAGAAAGGTTGCTTGAACGGTTCAATGTTGAACCAAAAATGCTCAAATTGAAAATTTAAATACGGTAATAAAGTATCCTTGCCGAGATGCTTCGAACAAAAAAAAGTTTGTTTAAATCGGACTGTTCATTCAAAAGTTATTAGGGGTGACAGCTTGTTTGAACGGTTCAATGTTGAACGAAAAATTGCTCAAATCGAAAATGTAGATACGGGAATGAAGTATCCTTGAAAAGATCTTTCGAACAAAAAAAAGTTTGTTCAAATCGGACTGTTCACTCAAAAGTTAGCATCGCGGGACAGGTTATTTGAACGGTTCAAAGTTGAACCAAAAATTGTTCAAATCGAAAAATCAAATATGGGAATGAGCTGTACTCGCCGAGATCTTTCCAACAAAAAAAAGTTTGTCCAAATCGGAATGTTCATTCAAAAGTTATTAGGGGGGGACAGACAGACCGACCGACCGACCGACAGACCGACCGACGGACCGACCGACACACAAATTCCCCATCTCAATACCCTACTTTCAAATTTTTAATTTTTCGATTTTCATTTTACCTTTTTATTTTTTTAACATGGCGATATTTTTTGGACTTGGCGATATTTTTTAGATGCATTAAGCTACTTTTAATACTTTTTTCGTCTTTCTTTTAATTTTAACGGGAAAGTAGGCTAAAAAATGAGAGCCCTTTTATGCAAACGATTTGCTTTTTTAGGCCTAATTTCCTGTAAAAAATTGTTATAAAAAAGCAAGAAATAGTTTTAATGTATCGTAAAAATACTGGTTAAAGCAAAAAATAAATAAATAGATAAGTAAAAGAAAAAAAAACAGTTTAAATAATTTTGCCTTCAATTTTAAGAAGTTCAAAAAAACTTAGATTTACATCAATGGGGAATTGAAGGAAAATATAAATTCAGAACTAAAAGGAGCATCAATTAAGCTTTGCTGGTAAAAACTTTTGACGAAGAACATGTACAATTTTTTTTTTTTTTTTAATTTCGCTATTTTAAGGGCATTTCATCAAATAGCCAAATTTAAAAATCTTGGCTCCGTTCTTCGCCTACAATTTTTAGTTTCACACAGTACAGCAGTCTTCATGCCTTGGGATTTAGGTTGGCCACAGGGAGACCCTAATGCCAAGCGTGTGTACAGTACAACCGACGTTATTCACCAGCTCCAACCTCTCTCTACTGTGAGACAGTAAGCAGGGCTTGAGGGGACATTTCACTTTTCATTTCACACCTCCAGGGTCCCCCGTACCTACCACAGCGTCGTGGTTTAACCGGGATAGGGCCCTGAAGGGCGCTCTGTTCTTAATTTTGAACCAGAACCTAGGGTCGAGCAAACCCTAGGCCCAGCACCCCCAGAGGTATCGTTTCACTTGGAGGACTTTGTGACCACGACATTTTTAACGCCTCCCAGCCACCATTAATCAAGGCGGTGGATCTTTGATCGGCTGGGATCGAACCCGGGTCCCTCCGGACACGAGTCCGATGCCTTACAGATCGGGCCACTACGGCCCCGGCTTGAGGGGACAGATGCTACTGAGTGATTTAGACGTTGTTAAGTTCCCAGGACCTAACAACATTTATGGTGAGATTTTTCTTCATCTAGACCCTACAGATTTGAAAGAGGACTAAATATCTTTAATGATTTCTGATGAAGAGGCTCGCTTGTCTCGTTTTGAAGGAAGGCGACGTATTTTACACCTATATTGAAACACAAAACAGATCCAAGAGCGCCTAAGAGTTACCGCTCTATTCCTTTAATGTACCATGAGCGTTGGCTCTTAAGTAGACAAACTTACCATTAGAAAACCAGAGACTTATTGACTTTGGAACAATAACCAGGTCTTCTGCTTTACCTAGGCTTCGAGAGATGTCCAAAATATGAGACCCATCAGCCATACTGCTGCAGCCAAATAAGTTGTGACTAAAGTCTTCGATAAGGTATGAATTAACACTTATTCGCAAACTCTCTGTCAACTTCGGCATTAGTCGGAATGCTATTACATGTCTCTCATATTTTCGGAAACATGGAAATCAAGTATATAATAATGCCCTTTCTAAATTTTTAAGTCTCAGTTGCGAAGTACCTCAAGGATCCGTTTTGAGTCCAGATTTATTTGCTGTGAATCTGGATGGGATGAAGAGAGTTGTTTCTAAAACTTCAGCGTCGGTATTTTTTCAGAATAGATTGATGATATTGTTCTTTGGAAATCAAGTCATGACGTTCCTACAATTAAGTCTTATCTAAATAATGCTCTAACATGAACCTGTGCCTTTGCTCTGACAAACCTTAGCTTTCATTCAATATTACACTTGTAGAATAACTTATATTTCTTTTGTTACACGACTGATGGAATTAGGTAGTCCCATTTACCTTTGCGTTTTAAATGCTTAGTTTATCAAATTGCAGATGAGCTCTGCTAGGATCATTTCGGGCCAGCATAATAGCCTTCCAAACAATACTTAAAATGCAGTATTTACTAATGCAATATTCATCCTCCTTAAAAGAGAAGGAATTTCTGCTTTGATAAATATTTTAACTACTTACTTAGCAATTGAGAGCATCACAGAAGCTTCTCCAACTTGAAGAACTAGCGTGGTACCAGTGATTTCGCAAAAACAGTCCCTTTTCGCAAGTTACCTCTGACGGCTTACTTTTTCCAATGTCAAGAACCAGATAATAATTTTGACTACCAATGTTAATCTTGCAAATGGTCTTCAGGAGGTATTTTTCACTCTCAACTTCCTTTTTGTGTGTGTGTCTAGTCAACAAATACAAAAATTATCCTGATTTTCTCAGACGAATGGACATTGAAACCGTCAACCAAATTTCTCATAAGGCAATTATGATTTTCGCTGATGTAAGTAACACGGACATCAACACCTCTGGAACGGGAGTGTACATTAAGCTTCCAAATAATTGCATTAAGATAGAGTTTCAGAAATGCTGATTGATCAAATCCGCATTTTGATATGAGCTCCTTTGGATCGAGAGGGTACTATATTTTATAAAAGTACGGATAATGAAGCAGGCATTTGTATCCTTACTAATAGCTGTTCTTTAATATTACATCTAACGAACTGGTTCAATATTGGAGACCGGTCTAACCTGAATCTTTTAGATGTTTTTTGCAGGCTAAATAAAACCCACCTGCAATGGATTCTTTCATGTCATAAAACCCATCTGCAATTTATTCCTTCTTGCCATAAAACCCACCTGCAATGGATTCCTTCCTGCCAAAAAACCCATCTGCCCCCCCCTCCACCCCAATGGGTTCAGACTTGCCACAAAACCCACCTGCAATAGATTCCTTCCCATGTCTGAGCAGTAGATGCCAATGAAATCGCAGACTGACTTACCAAAGCAGGCTCTGCCGATTCTAATGATACCATATTAACTAAGTGTTTGACTACCACAGTAATTTATTGCAAGCCCAAAAAAAATGGCTAACCAACTTTGAGAAGTGCCTCAGCCAAGCCCTTGGTACTTCAGAAATGGACTCCTAAAATTGGTTTCGGTACATCATATGGGATTAGTACCACCACACAGTATTTCTCCTCCAACGCCTAGCATAAGATGACATTTAACGTCCACATCAAATTTGTCTTGCAATGTTCCTACCAAATAGCGAATCACTCAGTTTATGTGCTAAATATCATTCCATGGAAAAATGATTTTTATTTAGTTTTAATTAAGCTTATTATTTCTATGTTTTTATTACTAAAAAATCCCAAAAATGACGGGATTGTTTTGTCATGTTCTATATTATTCTAAATGATTCTTCTGTTTTTTTTTCTCAATAAAAGTATGCAGTTTTATAGAAAATTTTATTGTTTAAATGAATAACTGACCATTAGTAATAGGAAAGTTATTCTATTTTATACAAAGAATGGCTTATCATTAGTAATAACACTTAAATTCCAGGAAAACCAAATTTCTAATACAACTTTTCGGCTTTTATTTTCTTGTATTCGAAATTAGTTTACGACGTCTTCAACTACAGATTTAAAAGTTATTATGTAAAGCTTTTAATTACTTATATTCCTTATAAAGATTTATTGCGCTTTCACACTAACGTAAGCGTATACTTTTTTTTCTGTCGCACAATTTTGTTTTGTGCTGTATTACTTATTTTCCTCACCTCTTTGAGAAGAGAAAAATATAATGAAGTTCTTACTATGTTTTAACTTCCTTGTATCCCAAAAGAAGAAAAAAAGTTCTGAGGAACAATTTGTTATTATGTTCATAATTTCTTATTTGAATTTTCTGATTATACATTTTTTGCTAGAGTTAGAAAATAACAAATCAGCAACAGAAAAGTAAAATTTTGCCTGGAAGTATATTTTTCCCATGAATAAAAACTAAGTATTAATTTTATCCCGTTATCTTTTGAAACAGTACAACAGTAAGGAGCTGTTCATTTCAGTTTGAATTTAAAATTATGTATTGAGGTGGATAAATACAACGGGTTTGCAATTTAAAGCTACGCAAGATAATTATTGATAGGCAGTTCTCAATTGGTTACGCAACCTCACAAATTCATAGTTTAAATAAAATTTGAATAGTAAGTATAAGAAACTGAAAGCTATTTGATTTATATAGAGTTATTCATATCCTGTAATAATGATAAAGTTACTTTGTTTCTGAGTTTGGATATACTTTGATCGATTTCAAAATTTTTCACCGGTGGTTTTAATGGAAAACAGCATTGACAACCTTGATTATTGTTACTTCAAGGTGCTTGAAGTAACAATAATTACCAAATAAAAATCTCTAAAAAATAATAAGACAATAAAATACTGAGTAATTTATATTGATGTCTTTGGCTTATACTTTGGGGGTGTTTGGCAATTTTTTCGTAATATTAGTTGCAAAAATGCTATATTTGGTCGTTTAAGGGGGGGGGGAGTCATGACCCCCTCTGGATCGGCTCTTGATTTTGGGGGCTTGAATATGAATGGATTAAGCAAAACATTTATCCTGTGCTCCCCTCTTCGCGGTCCCATTATTGTAGGGGCACCTCGCTATTGGGACAGTATCAACATAGTAAATCCGCCACTGTTTCCACGTTTACAGAATAAAAATAGAAAAGAAAAAGGAAAAGCCATGCTATATTTGTTAATATATTCCTATGAATTAAAAGTATTAGGAAAGAAAAGGGCTTCATCGACATTGTTACCGCATACATTTATAACAAGTTAAAAACTAGAACTTTAGTTTTGAAACTAAGGCAACCACGTGGTTTTTTGGAACCATCCAGAGATTTAGTCCGTCGCTCCCTACTACAGGATTGGGCAGATCCTGGGCATGCCCAGGCGCTCTCACCACTTGTGGATCGGTTGCCTGGGCAACGCGTCGGGGACATCTAGAGGAGGAGACTTTCAGAAGAGATTTCGAAGACCGATCCTTTCGAATGAGTGCGTGTGTGTGTGTAGATTCGAAGGCTCGACCAGGGGGTAAGTACAACGTCCCTTATTGCACAGTCGGTTGTTGCACGAAAGGTGGAATGCACCAGGTACCGGTTGCAACCTTTTCATGGATGCCAGTTGCAAACGATCGCACCAAGGTAAAGATCATCGAACAGGCAGGAGGTACGATTTCGGAATGGGTCAGGGGGGAGTTCCCGCGCTGCAGCGGGATGGCCACGAGGGATTAATACATATCGCTCTCTTTGAAATGAGATCATTTGAGTGAACACTGTTGTCTTAGTACAATTAACCACTGCATATACATTGTAAACGAGGATGCGAAAATTATTTCCAAGAAAGTGTTGCAAAGAGCACAATTTACCTATTGTACATGTATTAAAAGTTCTTTTAGTACTAAATTCAAACTGATTTATTTCCATAAAACACATAACGTTAACAAAGTATTTAAATATTTTAATTTTTTTTTCTGCGTTAAATGTGTGCAAATTGCTTCAAATAACACTTTCAGATTCCTAAGAACAATGGTTGTTTTAATTTACAAAAGTAACTGTCAACGAGCACATCACTCACGGATATTTTAATTTTGAAGGAAATTAATCAACGGAAAATGCATTGTATTCCTACTCATTTATTAAATTCACTTTCAAAATGTTTCATTGCATTAAAAAATTCATCTCGTTTTCTTAGTAAAAATTTATAATTTTTCCAAATCAAATAAAACTTATAATCATGCAACAATGTTTTACTTGAATCATATTATTTTGCGAAAAAGCTAAGCAAAAAGCAGTAGGTAAAAAATGACGATGTAAATGTATTGAACACAAAGGAAATAGAAGAAGGGCATGAAATGTTCTTTTTTTAACAATATTTTGTTGGGTTGCAGACATACGTCGCCACAAGTACTGATTTGTTTACCTGCAAAAGTCCCGGAACTTTTCGATATCGGCTGTCAAGGGCGAGGGGCGGGGTGGAAAGAGGATTGTAGACAGGAAAGAGTCAATAAACTTTGCAGCTACTAATAATGAAAATATTCCGACTGTCGAAATGTATTTTGCAGTTGTTTCAAAATATTTGCATTTGTTATTATATTTTAACAATAGTTTAAAAAAATGACAAAAATTAAAATTTATGAAATATAATTTAATTTTTAAAATTACTATTTTAAGAAAGAATTTTATAGTTTTGGTCTTCTTTAAGATACACTGCCGTTGGTTTAAAATTTTCGAGACCAGGATTGAAACAATTTTGTTTTTATTTATTTTATTTATTTTTTCATCGGTGCAAATAAAACTTCAAAAATTATGAAAGTAATGTAAATGATAACCTAGAAATTTTGTTCAGTATGCCTTTAAAATGCTTTTATACTGAGTATGCTTTTTCATCATTGCCAAAAACAATAAAAAAATAATAGGAATTATAAAACATTTTCTGACATATTTAACAAACTAATTTACGGTCTTAACATATATTAGATTTTGGGTATTTAAATTTTTTTAAACAGTGAAGGCTTTTATCGCATTCTTTGATTCAAGTCAGGTTATCATTTTAAAAGTATTTTCTTTTCGCACTGTATACTTATTTAAAATCACTTTTAAATTCGAGCATAAAAACCTGGCAATATTTAGAGCAGGTTAACGGTTAATATTAGCTATTCTCTCCGTGCAGTACATTCATATTGAAACAAAAGTCAATACCGGTTTTTACTTCCTTTTTAAAATAACTTTTAATTTTCAAAACCATTCATATCAAAAGAACGAACTTTAAAATAAATTACATATTTTTTTTTCAAGCCAAAGAATATTTCTATCATTTTTATTTGCACTAAAAAGCATGAAATAAAATGAGTGCTTGATTAATTGATTACAATACTCAAAAATGTCAACTGACCTTAATATATTTATGTTCAGTTAACGCTAAAGCAGCCAGCAAAATTTTAATGAAAATTGAGAAAAGAAGAAATTTAGGCGGTTTTATGAAAGCTATTCGTATTAATCGATATACAGGTTATTCCCTAAAAAATGGCGGATTTTACATTGAAAAATATTAATTATTAATGTGTTTCATTAGTTAATTTTTTACTGCGATACATAAGCAGCTATGCATCATCAGTAAAGCTGTGGTCCTGTTAGCTTCACTTTAACTCTTTAGTTGAAAAATATTTTAAGAATTCAATGGCAACGGAGATGAAACCGTAGTAACGAAGTGGAGAGTCAAGCAACTATGCTTACATGCATATGTGTAAATTGAATAACTCACTTCAGTTGATCTTCCGAAACGTTTAATGGTTTATTCTTCTTAAACTTATTGAGATTTTCCTACCAATATAGTTTTTAGTTCTTCTTTTCCCCCAAAATAATGCTTTCTCTAAAATTTAGGTCTTTTGATCCTCCCTGACCGCTCTAAAAGACGGGACCTGATAAATAACTGATGAATTTTTTATAACTACGATAACGTTTAAATTAGCCTCAGCTCCATAAGTAAGAAAGGTAACCGAGCTGAGAGAAACGGAGCGGAGAATTATTATTGGAGCATATTTTGGAATAATATCAACTTTTGTTTGTGCCACTTTTGCATCATATATATGCTGCTCCATATACAGAATTCGAAAGTATAATAAGTAAATAAAATATTTTATTTACTTTATGTCTGATAACGGAATGGGGTCAAATAGTTAAGTAGACTTTTCAATTTCTATCAGCAAACTATTGGAACATGTAAACCATATGGTAGCTTTTTGCCCAAAACTCACAAAATATTTTTATTTACTAAATTCTAAAACACTCATTAGCTATATAAAGTATAAATACAACGTTAAAAAAGCACAAATGAGCAGGGATACTGCAGTATCCCTGCGGATTTGTTCTTTTTTAACGTTGCATTTATACTTTACATTTATTGCACAAAATTATTTATATACTTCATCATTAGCTAGTACTGCCCTTTATAAAATAATTTTTAAAACTAAGCTTAATAGTAACGGAGTTGAGAACTATATTTGAAACAAAAACGTTA
The DNA here is from genome assembly GCA_038373865.1 of Uloborus plumipes. NCBI lineage: Eukaryota > Metazoa > Arthropoda > Arachnida > Araneae > Uloboridae > Uloborus > Uloborus plumipes. The sequence continues at coordinate 25,207 of JAXGGA010001030.1, forward strand.
CCAAAATATATTTGTGTAAAGTATTTTCTTTATTGTAACATCTCATATTATTCGGCAACATTTATGCAAAATGAAATTCAGTTAAAAACTTTCAGCATTTCATTTATTTCACATTTCGAGACAGAAATGATAAACACACATATAATTTAAAATTCAAACTTGAAATAACGTAGTATGTTGTTTGTGTGATTCTAAACTCTTAGATGGTCTGTTTTGTCATAGCGACATTTTATCCCTTCCTTCCATTAAGAGTGTGATATTACAAAAAGACCTAGTAAAGTTAGACTAAGTTTGAGAGATTTCATTCAAGAACTCTCATTGTGACCTTCAAATTCAGAAAACCTTTTTGATGAGCTATATTGTAATATTATTAAAAGATTTTTGAAATTTAGATGAAAAAGCCATGAATTTGTACAGTGTAAAAAATTTATGTTGTTTTTACAGTTTTATATTGCTAATTTTATAGTAACCAACTGTAAAAATTGCTGATTTTACAATAATAAACTGTAAATTGCTGCTTTACAGTAATGAACTGTAAAATCGCTAATTTTACAGCTTATTACTATGCATTTTACAGTTTTAAACTGGAACCTCGGCTGCCAGTATTATATTGGTGTTTTTACTATATAATACAGCTAATTTTGTGGAAATAAACTAAAATTGTGGTAATAAACTAAAATTGTGGTAATAAATTAAAATTGGGGTAATAAACTGTAAAATTGCTGCTTTACAGTAACAAACTGTAAAATTGTTACTTTTACAGTTTATTACTGTACATTTTACAGTTTTAAACTGGAACCTCTGCTGCCAGTATTATACTGTAAAAACAACGGTTTATTTTTTGCAGTGTAGTAAGTAACCAGACTTAAAGACCTCATTATCAAACCAAAAAGCTGCAATTATGTCACAGAGTGTTTACATACATTTTCAAACCACATCTTGCACGCTTTTAACTACCCTTTTTAATTCTTCAATTTCACCCATAAAAAGAAAATAAAAATGTGTATCATCCTGACAAAGTCAAAGTATAATGAAAATGTGCTTGCCCATTCCTGTAGAAATCTGTAATTGAATTTAAAAAAAAAAACTACTGAAGGTGATGCCATCCAATGGATTCAGAGTAGTAAAGATATTTACAACAGTAGTGTGAGGTCAGAGAAGTCTCACCGTAATGCGGTGGCCCCTGGTTCGAATCTCGACTCATGCATGGATGTACTTTCACTCTCTCCTGTCCTTGTCCTTCTTCTGTGTAAATGACTGTGTTGTGAATGGCTGCCTGTGTTTTATGGCCTGTGTATTGAGCTAAATCTGACTTCCACCTTAATGACGCTCTTAAGAACGGAAGCCGTCCATATTCCGCCTTCAATCGGATAGATATGTCTACTCGGGCGAGGGTACCCGAGGAGTTTCAGAAACAACAACAACAGTGATTTTCACTCTTACTGGGAAGCATTCACTCTTACTGGGAAAAATCATATCTTACTAAGTAAGATGTGATTTTTTTTTTTGTCTCTTCACAAGTTAAAACAGAAAATATTAAAATAAATAAAAGTTTAAAGAACTGTAACCCGACTAAAGAAAAAAGTACTAAAAAGTGACAAATAAAAAAAAAGGTTTGCTGAACTGGAACCCAACTACATGATAAGGAAAAAAAAACACAAAAAAGGTAAGTAATAAATACAAATTAAAAAAACTGTAACCCGATCTCAGTAAAAAGCGCTGAAGGGAAAAGCTATTTGAAATCATTAATTATTAAGTAAAATAAGTCATTTGATATGTTAGCTATTCCTATTTAGTTAGTTCTATCGGAACCCTCTGTCAGTTTTACATTAATAACATTATAGTTCAATTAAAATGCTGTAGTCGTGCGCTGTCAACAAACAGAAAAACAATTTGATGGAATAGCAATATAACCTAATTTAGCATTCTTGTGTATCGAACTTTCCTATGTCTCAAAGTAAAACGCTTGCTTTTTTTGACAACGCACGACTGCACAATTTGAATTGAACTATTATCATAGGCGGACTTAGGCTGTGAATTCTGGGGGTGCAACAAACCGAGATCCCCCCCCCCCCCCACGGAATTCTTGGGCAATCAAAATAAAAATTGTAATTTTCCAATCAAGCTTTTTTTTGGCGCACGGAGCGTAAAGTCAAAGTTAGTAATTTTCAGGAGAGGTTCCGTGGAAGTCCGAACTTTGAGAACCTCTGAAGCAAGGACGTATTTAAGGGGGGCGGGTCCGGACCCCCCCCCCAACCCGGAGTTTTTTGTCTCAGTTCTCATCACTTATCTCAAAAAACCACAACCAAGGCAGAAGGTGCTTATTTCCTTTAAGTACTCTCATTAATTGAAAAGTTTTTAACTTCCAAGTCAATTCAGAACGCGAGAACCTCCAAATGTAATTCTGCAAATTTTCTGCAGTATCTTCAAATTAATGAAGAAATTTCACAGAAATCTGCAAAATTTCTGCAGATTTCATGTAGAAATTTGTTCAGACGAATCAAATTTTCCTGTGAAAACGCCGAGTTTGAGTCGAATCAGCGCCATTTACGGGAAAATTAGATCTACCTCTAAGTTAAACCTGTGTAGAAAATTTACAGATTTTTTAACAAAATTTGACGATTTTATAATACTAAAAAACCATGTACGTAGATTATATCTATTTATGTATGTCAGTATAACTGCTCCCGAACGCCAGTGAAATTATCATCGAACGAGATATCGATAAATTCGTAATTTTTTGGGCCTTGTGTTCGACTAATTTACATAATTTTGCGATTTTAATTAGCGGGCATAATCAATAAAATCTATAGATTATTATATAAGCCGTCTTTTTTCTTCCACCGTTTTTTTCAAAATTTCGGATTATGCTTCGCAAGTGGTCAATAATTTCTCCAATTAGTGCTTGTTCAAGCTTTTAAATGAAAAAATTAGAAAATAGGTAAGTTTGGAGATTCTATTTCGTACTGTAGAAAGAATTTTATAAACTTAAATAAAGAAAATTAATTCAATGTTCAATGTTTGAAAGTAAAACCTTGCAAATATTATCGTCCAGAGCATAGTTGGTTTGGAATTTTCTATGAACTCTTGTTCAAATCGAACAAGGGTTTAGAATTACATTATAATAGAATTCATATAGCTATGCATTTGATTCTATAGATAGTGATTCAGTTAGTTGGGGAGGGGGGGGGGCAATAAAATGAACATAAATATATACATATTTTTTTTGAAATTCCTTACAAAGTTTAATATTTTATTGAAGTTTCATCCACATTTTTCCTAATAACTCCTGGAAAAGTATTTGTCTTCTGATTTTCTTTTATTGTTTTATTTATTAATTTACTACGGCAATTTTTCAATTAATTATACTTAATTTCATTATCAATTTTAATTAATTAAATGCATTTTAAGTTAAATATTATATATTAATAATTATTATAGTTTTAATTGAATTAGTGTTAATGTAACAAACAATTAATACTTCTGATTTATCTTTCGTGACCTTGGACCCCCCCCCTAAACAAAGTTCTAGATACGTGCTTGCTATGAAGTATATAATACGTTGTATTTTTGGGTTTTCGTTCTAGTGAATTAAGTTGAATTGTAGCAATGAAAAAATATAACTTATTTTCCAAACTGTTTCCAGATGAAATACGCTAAATTTATTTTTTTCAAAATTTAAGCAAAATGTTGGGGGTGCGAGGCACCCCCTGGCACCCCCGTAAGTCCGCCTATGACTATTATGTTATTTTTATTAATAATGTTTAGAACTGACAGAGGGTTTCAATAGAACTAAATAAATATGAATAGTAAACATATCAAATGACTTGTTTTACTTAATAATACGATAATATCAAATAATACCTACCTTGTTTCTTACATTTCAGAGTTTTTTTTTTGAAAAGTCGGGTTACAGTTTTTTAAACATGTTTTATGTAATCACTTTCTTGTATCAATACTGTTGCAATTAAAATTGCATAATATTATTTCAACTTCTTGTCAGTTTTAACCCATTTATGCCCAGTAGCTTAAAAACGGGATGCTTGTTAGTTACAGCATACAAAAGCTGTAATGGGTATATCATTTTACTCTAAAGCTGTTTTTCACAAGTTAAATAGTCCTTCTTCTTGAGACAACCAGATAGAGCCACTAGTTGGACATTAGACTTTATTTATTAACAGCTGAAGGGCCAGGGGAAAAAAGATGAAAGTGACCAAAAAGCGATTTTGAGAAAAACGAAGAACAAAGTTTGATTTCTCGTAGCTCCTTATGTAGTTTTTCGAGTTTTCATACACATTTCGGTTGCTTCTCATCTTTTCTTCCCCCTTGTTGTAATACCAGCTGATACTAGTCCTTCATAGCCCCTAGATAGCGCTAATATCTCAAATTTGACGAAAAAGTGACTTTCATCTTTTTCCCCCCTGGCCCTTCAGCTATTTTCAGACAAATCAGTCAAGCAACCATACAGCATGGGTAGCCATAGAAAATAAGTTTTTTTGCGAACTTATTTTTCATAAAAGTAAATTATTTTAAAATGATTTGCCTAAAATTGATCACAGATGCCTTCTGTAATGTTACTTTGCAAAAATAAAGTCAAGTAAGTTCGTATATTTTGCTCACATATCTGCAAAATATCCCATAAACAGGACGTTAAATAACTTAATAAATATGGCAACGGAGAACTATTTTAAGCCTAAAATGTACGTAAACCTTTCTAAGTAAGAGTTTTAAGCAGATAAAAATTGAAAAAAAAATTGTTAAAAAAAACTTGGGCATAAATGGGTTAAACGCCTGTTCTCCACAGAAGGCGTTTTATGTGGTATCTGAAGCTCTAAATTTGAACGGATAATCTATAAGTCAGGTACTCTCTCCGGGTGACGGTATAGGTCAGGGATGGCCAACCTTTTTAGAGAGAGTGCCACTATCTAGAAATAAAAAGCTCAACGTGCCACATTGTATTTTTCCAACAAACTGAAAATTTTTAAAAAGTTAAAAATAGATTTTAGGTTGGCTGACTATGTAATTCTTACCCAAATGAAACATTTTTTTCTCTTAAATCTGAGCAATTGAAATCTAAATGATAATAAAGATAAAACAAGTCCGAACTTAAGATTTTCGTTAAGAGAAGACATCAGTTCTGTCAGTTGGCTTATGCTTAAAAAAGAAACAAATAATATCAAACATTCTATTCTAAAAATTAAACAGTCTATACTTAATGCGGTTTATGAGTATGTATCTCTTTTACCAAGTCTTTAATTTTTAGATTAGTTCTTGAGAATCCAAAGAAGTTTAAGTGTTTCAATAGCTATCAATTGATATTCAACGGTATTTAGATTTTTCTGCCTTCATAACAAAAAATATTTGTTTAGAAGTGTATTTTGATCCAAATCCACAACAGCATCAGACGGCTAAAGTCTGTAAAGGTGAAAAAAAAATTTGTTGGTACAAATTTCCAAGTTTCTATATAACGTGGATGACTTTCTTTTGAAGAAAACTCTTATATTTGACTACCAATGCATAAGGTCAGTAATTCTGATTTGGATTTCAGAAGGGTAACACGTTGTGTCTTGCAGGGAAATAGACAAAATATTTGACAAGTTTAGCTGTTTTTTTTTTATGATCCTGAAAATCATCAAAACCTAACACTGAATGTATACTTAAAATAGGTGTAAAATTTTCCCCTATATCACTGGAAAATTATTAGATTTGGGTTAGTACTTTCAGTATTAAATTTAAGGTTTTATTCTTTTTTTTCTCCAAAATAGAGAAGGAATCTGAAGTTTCATCATAAAAGAATGTAGATGGCCTATACTGGTTAAAGAAACTTTTTTTGTACTATCTTAAATTTAAATTACTTAAACGCCGGATAATAAGAGATGGCACAGTTAAATTCATTTGCTATTATTCATTCCTTAAGTAGCAAGTCCTCATTCCTTTCTAGACATTAAAAAAAACACCCCCTAAAATTCTAAAATCTTATGACTATTTTTCCTTTGGACAGCTATTGCACATTACAATGAGGGAGAAACTTGCCATGTTCTTCTCTTTCTCCCGGGAAAGTTCACAAAACATTCAGAGCTCTAATTCGTAGTTTGTTAATACAGTGAACACTACAGGGTCACCAACAGAGAAAAGGTCTCATTCCTTGGCAAGGAGTTTGTGATAAATAATTCGATGATACTTTTGAAGTTTTTTTTCCCCAAATTATTTCCAAATCATGTAAAAAAGAAACAATTTAAGGATCTTCATTTGTGCAACCATACCGAATTTTGTCCCATCTGGTTTCTTAATTTTACTTGCAGAGTTAACTTTTTTTGTTTTTTAATTTCATCACCCGTAGCTGAAACTATTGCAGATCAAGAATCCATTCTGCACAATCGAAAGTTTCATTCGTGTCAAGCAAAAATGTGCTTTACAACGCATTGTCTGTAGCGTCACAGCTTTCGTTGGATGTCCGAAGCTAACGTTAAGTACTTTGCAATATTGTAGTTAAGACAATTTGTAAGACAGCCTCCTGACACTTAATCGTCATAATGTCATAAAATTTATCAGTGCAAGGGTTTTATTTTTTTTTTCAATATTTTTGAGATCGACATTTTCCTCTCAAATTCGGAATTTTTTCAAAAAATCTTTCGCGTGCCACTGTTACTTCTCTGCCGTACCACAGTGTTGCTCGCGTGCCACGGGTTGGCCACCACTGGTATAGGTAGTCTGGATATGCTATCCTGGACTCATACACATCTGGTGAGAGGAGGGAACATGTAACAACGCCTCCAAATTTTTCAAAGTTTTGCCGGTTTAAAGGTTGCTGAGTTCTTGCTTCTTAAGGCATCTCGATTAATAGTCTCACAGACCTCAACATCTTCAAGAAGATTTAGCCACTGGAACTCAGTATTAATCGAGGTTTTCCATTCTTATGTGCGTTTTTAGAGGTGTTATGGGTCTGTAATTGATTTTCAGGCATGACGAATCCTCATCATATCCCATGCTTGCAGCCGAAGAGTTTCTGGAGTGTAAAAATATTCGCATTGATACATCGGCAACGTTTCAGGATCTAAATCCAATCTAGCGTATGGAATTTTCTAGAGAGGCGCTTGGCACTAGGTAATTTACTAATAGTAGTGATTTTTTTGATACTATTTGCGCTACAAGAGGAATGGGTAGCAGTACATACACACTAAGGGCAACAACTCATTGACAATATAACATTCAGCATTGACAGACCATTCAAAACCTGCACAGAAGTCAGGGACGTTCGTACCCTTGACAAAACCTGGATGTTTCTTTTTACACCGCTACAACATGGATTTATCCGACCTTCCGTTGCATTGTGCTTAGTGCTACTTTTTCAGTGAAGTTTACTGTGGTACTTTAGATTTCTTTTTTAAGAAGTGTTGCCCACGTAAAGCAAGTTCTTACACCCCCCCCCCCCTCGTCTAAAAAGCTATCCATTTCAGTAAATAAAGAAACAAGTGTATGTAGTTAGTCACAAGCATACATTAGTACAATAGTCAGATAACTGCCAAATTCAGTTCAATATGGTAATATCAAACTATGGCTTTTTAATGTGAGGAAATCTATGCAAAAGGCTTTGTTGCTATTTAGCTGAAACTGTCTGAAAGGAGCACAAGCACTGTTAATAGTACTATTAGTACCGTGTCAAATAGAGTTTGGCAGGAACCAGATTGTGACATTGATGTGTGCTGTGTGACCAAACTTTTACTCACCAACACATGTTGGGGCAATAAATAAAGCTTGAATTATGTTCGTATTATGTGTAATAATCTTTTTACTGAAGACTACTTCCTATAAATTTGAAAAAGTCTATTAAGTAAAAGGCAAGTATTTTCCTCGATTTACGACTAAGTTTGGAAAATATATCAATGCAAAGTAAAAAGAGTTTTCTTGATTTTCCAAATCACGTTGACTACTCCGAGTTTAAGCAATTTTTTTTAGCTGAAAATATGTTTTCAGAAACATAATGATCTCTTTACAAAATTCATTCAAAGATTGAAAAGAAATATTTTAATCCCTACTGTATGTCTACATTATAGTGTATTTGGCATCAGATCCGAAAGAACGATAAGGATAAGGACTTGTTTTAATCGACAAAATGACTTAATGAAAGGGAATACAAATGCGTAATTATATATAAAGAGAGAGTGACTGTTAAGCGCAGTTAATTCATTTCCTAGCGGTGATTCAATTTGCTCTTTTAATCATTTCCCGTCTCTATTTAGTAACTATACGTAGTTTGAATTATTATTTCTCGAGCAAAGTTTTGCTTTACGTGTGGCATAGTTCGTTTTTGCTAAGAAAATACATCAAGATATTAGTTTACAAAATAGAGCAAACATTTTAATGTAAAATTGAAATATTTGTTTTGGAATTGAATCGGTGAGTGCAAAAACAACATCAGTCACAGAAATTTGAAAATTCGTTTATTGAGGAAACAAGCTGTGGGAGGCAAGATGTTAAGGTCAAAAATCACGTCAGTCATGTTACTAATTTGAAAAATACGGGGCCTGTTATTCGAACGTTGACCGTTGAAACAATGCTAGAGTTAAGACGTTTTTTCTCTCTCCTGAACAATTTGAAGTTCTTGACTTATGTTGTTTATGCACTCACCGACTCAATTGTTAGATACGCCTTTTCAAGTACATTAAACTAGAGTTTTACGACAAAATCTAAAAAAATGTTTTAGATTACGGTAAAGAAAATATATAGAGATACGCTGGGTGTTTATACTCTTGGACACAAATCGCGATTTTGCAATGAATTTACCGAGATTAAAAAAGAAGTCCTTAAATCGCAGCTTCAGGCTGTATTTGGGCTCTTAAGGGAAAGATCATAACTCCCGCGACTACCATTCTGGATTTACTAGTGCAAACCTGGGAGTTGGTAGTAGTTGTTTTGACACCGGGCCAGTTGATGTTTAAATATCTCCCCTCTAAAAAAAAAACTTTAAAAAAATAATAAGTCTTCGAACATAATGCCGAACTTCGTGCTGTTAAAAAAATGTGTCACTTCCGCCCCTCCCCCTTTACTCTTGCCTTAAAAAAGTAAATGAACATTTTTAAAACTTGTAGCGAGTTGTTCAAAATCTGGATCTCTAAACCATCCACAACTATCTTAAAGTTTGACCTATATTTTAGGCTGAAACTAAGAAAGCAACGGAAATTAAAAGCGATAAAAAAAATAATAAAGATGACAATTTGTGACTGATTTTGCCAACTCGGGCGTACGAGACTCAACTTAATTTCCACTAGAATCTATCCAGTGTCCTGTGAACCAGGTATGGTTTTTTTAATTATAACATTACGAAAGTTACCTCTCCTCAAAACTGCCGCCCTAGGTGGTGGCACAGATCACCTACTCCAGAAAAAGTTTGCTGGGCTCTTGTGTAACATAGGAATTGCATACACTGAAACGGACTGTTACGAGACAATAGCAATTGTACATTTTTGAGCATGCATAAAAGAACTTGTTTTGCGAATACTAGCAAAATGTCTTCATTATCAATGCTCCCCACAAAAAGTTAGAAACCATTTCTGTCATATGAGCTTCATGCTTCTTGTATTTTTTGACTTACGCTTTAAGGCAAAATTTCTCAATCTTTTTCATTCCACGTGTCCCCTTTTCCTTATTATCAGCTACACTGCAAAAATGAACTGTTGTTTTTACAGTATAATACTGGCAGCCGAGATTCCAATTTAAAACTAAAACGCACATTAATAAACTATAAAACTAGCAATGCTACAGTTTCTTCCTGTAAAGCTAGCAATTTTACAACTTATTAAAGTAAAATTTAGCAATATTATTCTGTAAAAACAACAGAATAATACTTTCAGATAAGGTTCCAGCTCAAAACTGTAAAATACACGGTAATAAACTGTAAAATTGGTAATTTTACGGTTTATTACTGTAAAATTAGAAGTGTTGCAATTGAGTACTGTAAAATTAGCAATTTTACAGTTTATTACTATAAAATAAAATTTAAAATGTTTACAGCTTATTACTATGAAATTAGCTGTATTATACTGTAAAAACAACATTCGTTTTTTACAGTATAAACGTACCCCAATCAAAAGCACTTTAGTTTTATTAAAATTCGTTACACATTAGGGAAATTTTAATTAATGAGGTTTAATTGTACATTGCTAATTGCAATTAAAGACAAGATGTTTTATTTTAATTGTCATGTTATTAAGTTTTCATTGATCAGACATCAAATTATAAAAAGTTTCAGGAAATATTTTGTGGGCACACCGAGCTTGTTGTTGTTTACGAAATTTCTGTTTTTGGCTAAACATTTGGATGAATTACAACCATGAAAAATCGTCAAAATAAAGCTTGTTTCTTTACTTGCTCTCTTTAGTTAACTTTAACTCGAAAATTATGTATCGCACACACGTAAGTTGCTGTAAACCCAAATAATATTTTACAGCATTGTCTTCTGGTTCTTTGTATTTATTTCTTAACACCAGTTCAGAAATTAATCAATAAAATTATGGAATAATTTTGTTTTAACAAAAGATCCCTCGATATGGTTCAAACTTCCTTCGCAGTGAAGTTTTGCATTGTCAGTAAAATTTTGCATCGTTTCTTTTCTTAGTAAACTACGTGTCCGTTAAACATTTTTGAGTGCAACAAAGAATACACGTGTAACGGGTTGGTAAGCTTTACATTTACGGGACGAGTGAACTTTTGAAATTTAAAAAAGACTGAACTACGGCTTGACTTATTATATTTATCATAATGTTGAGGAGTTTCTAATAAGCCACTATTAAAATGAAAAAATGTATCACAGAATGAAAGGTGGTAAACTAGAAGAACCAATATCTGACTTAATTTTAGAAAACACAAAATGAGAAAAAAATTTTGAAATAAAAATTATAATGGGCCCTCCCCCCCCCCCATAATAATTTTTATTTCAAAAATTTTGTTTGAGAAGTTTTGTTTGAGGGTTGAGAGGACAGAAAGAGAAAAAACATGCACTAAAACCTGAAAAAATACTATTACCGAAACTATTTTAACTTCATCACATGTATATTTTCAACTAATGATCACGATACAGATATAATTTAGAATTTTTTCTCCACTTTTTTTATTTTAAAAAAAGAAGAAAAAAAAGAAATAAATGATTAATCGTGCGGAAACTATTGTTTTCCTCTCAACTATCCGATGAATCGATAAATCCAATCGATTGATAATATCTAGAAGACATCATTAATATCAGTAGAGAAAAAAATAACTTTAGAACCAGCTATTTTTCCCTGCAGGTGTTTTTCAGCGCAAATGCTGATTTAAAACAAAAATAAAATGATAAGAGTTCAAAAAAGGACTTTTTGAAAATTTAATCGGAGAAAAACTCCGAGAATATTTAATAGTAGAGAAAAAATGAGCAATGCCTATTATTAAAACCTTTTTAGGATTATCTGCATTCACAAAAATTCAGGTGAAACATTGTTAAAACAGTCTGCCCCAAACTGACAAATATTCTATTTCTTTGATTTTTCCCCCCAAATTTTTTTGTATTTACGATCCTGCGCCACAGATTGCAATCCTTGCTCCGGCGAAAAATTTTTATCCCGGCGCTGCTGTTTATCCAAGGGGGGCTCATGGGGGGCCAGCCGGCATGCCAAGGGAGGGGTACACACAATCCACCAGGTAGCTATTTTTGAAAGAATTTAGGGCTCATGCTGGCCATCTTTACATTGGTTAGACAAAAAAAGTTTGTAATTAAAAAAAAACATCCGATTTAAAGATAAAACTAACAAAAAAAAAAAAAGCCACCCGCCAATGGTTAATTATATCTTATCGATTTCTCATACAACATCGAACTTTTTAAAGAAATTATTTAATTGAAAATGCATATGTTGAGACCAAATAAAAAACTAAGTGGTTAAAAAAATCATCTACGTTATGCCTGGCAAAAAAAGGTATCACAAATTTAACACCGCATTTTGGGGGTGCGTCCACATGGGTACCGCAGAGAAAAGAGAAAAACAAAAAATCTCCGACCATTGGGGGTAAATTTTCATGCGCGTGATCTGTCAAAACTGTTTGTGCGTTTCTTCTTTTCCCAATTTTAGTGTTTAGTATTCCCTGAGTAATTTTTAGGTTGTGAGGGCAGTGTAAGGTAAATTAATGCATAAGGTCGTGGAATTATGGGTGCGTAAGAGGGACTAAAATCAGTATGGTAGGCATGGTCTTGGGCCTGGCTTAATATGTACAACTGGAAAGAAAGAAATGAAACATGGAGGTATACCACCCCACAAATTCTCGAGAGTGTAGACATAGGCGAAACAGTGGAGGTCTAATGGATTTACGCGTAAGATGTAGAGGAGACAAAACATGTGACGGAGAGCTAAAACAAATTTTGGGTTTTCCTTGAGTAAGCAAGAGGGATGAGTTGAATAATTAAGTAGGTGAGTAAATTGGTTAATTGAGAACGATAGGTATGGATGGAATACTTGTGGTGTTGGTAGTACTGGGTAAGTAGTAGATAATGTTAATAGGTAGTGATGATGAGTAGTAGTGTAGTAGTAGTAGTATGACGATGTAGACCAATTAGTAATCTAGTAATGAGAATAATAATAATTAATTAATAATACATTATAATAACAATTTAAGAATAACAATAAATTAATAATAATAATAACTACATTAATTAATATAAATAATAATAATAATAATAATAATAATAATAATAATAATAAATAATAATATAATAATAATAATAATAATAATAATAATGATAATAATAATTGATTTGTAAGATGTGGGGAAGGATCTTTGTAAATATATGCATATTAGGAAACACATCTTTGGAAAACAAATTGCAAGCAGTTTAAAAAATACCTATTTAATTTCATTAACTCTTCAGCGTATTAAAATTGAGTAAAAGTAGACACATTAAAGTAAAGTGTTCTAGAATTCCTTTCAATACTTTATATTTCATTACAGTAGGGGAGAGGGGTAATGAATGGGCCACTTTTTGGTTTTGAATATTTTTGTAATTTTTTCTAACACTTTGTTTTAACTCTAAATTGGTGTTTTAGTTACTTTAACTAGCGGTACCCGCACGGCTTTGCCCGTGGTATAAAATTAAAAGTTCATTTGTAAAATAATTAATATATCAGAAAAAATACTCTATTTTAGTTATAATTCAACTACAATTCCTTCAAAGTATGATATAAAAATTTGGCATGGGTCCTACACTACTTCCTTTTACGTGTACATTTCTTAGTAGATGCCTTAAGTGCTAAAATAGTGCTTGGAGGGAGTAAGATAACAATTCAAACATTTATATCCCTAGTTTGCCACGAAACAATGCAAAAAAATGTTTTACAATGATTAATCTCCAAAATATCGCCGATTTTAACATCATTCAGTGAATTTTTCGCAAAATATCACCAATAGCGCCAAATTGAACCCCCCCCCAAAAAAAGTTTTTAAAAAAATCGCAAATTTGTCGCCAAATTGGCAAAATATCGCTAATAGCGCCAAATTGAGTCCAAATAAAAAAAAAAATTCGCCAACTTGGCGATATGTCGCCAAATTGGCGACAAATACTTCGCGACCAAAGGCTTGGCGATATATCGCCAAGTGGTCGCGCCAATTCATCTGCATTGAAATTAACACTGATTAACTCCAAAAAAGGGGTAAAGCATCCCCTTGTGACATTCAAATGAAACCCCAACTGGAGATGCACAAAAATAAGCCAAAAGAGAAAATAAGAACAATTTTGTTGCTCACAGAAACCAACAGAAATCTTACCAAAATTTGAAAGAAGAAGAAAGTTTCCTTTCCCAGCTTTAAAAACAAAACAATACATTTTCCGAAATGAAACACTTTAAAAAGAACGTTGCAATGTCACAATTTATACGATATTTGGTTAATCTTTGTGCTTTGGGTACCCCTTTCTCGCTAAATGGGCGATAGACGCTCCTACTACTGTTTCTAAACGTTGCCAAAATCAATATTGCTGAAATGCGAAATCTATAAAAATGGAAAAAAAATCCGCCAAATCTTTTAATTAAGTCATTAGTATATTGGAAACAGGGTGGCCAGAAAAATACTACGCTCCTTATTTGGGCCGAAAAAATACTACCGTAGTATCAAAAATACTACTTCTGGCAACCCTGGAAAAAGAACGAAACAAAAATAAGTATGAACACGTAACCATAGTAACAGCATGAAAAGTTGATTTCCGTTGATAAAATAATTCATTTCATTAACCATTTTAGAATCGTTTGGCTTGCTTTACTGAAGGTAAGCCTTGAATTCCGGGATTCTAAAAACAATTGTTACAGCTCTCCTGATGATCGTAGAAACTTCGAAAAAACTTCATTTTGTGCAGAAAATTTCAAGCTTTCGAATGACATAAGACTTGAAAATGTGTGTGAAATATTTCTTCCCTATTTTATCGAATTTCCGCTAAGAATTCGAATAGAAAAAGAACGAAATGGAATTTTCGAAAAATCGCTTCGAGGTGCAAAACTACATGCTACAAACTAATTTTGTACCAAGTGGCATGAAAATCGACCGAACGGTTTTGGCGCTACGCGCGTAACAGACAGACAGAAGGAAAGACAGAGAGACAAACTTTCAGCTTTATTATTAGTAGAGATAGAGATTATCTGGCTATCTAAAAAAGTCATAAAAGTTGGATTAGCACCTGTCTATAATGAATTATAATAGAAAACAAAAATTTTGAAATTCGGCCCATTCAACCCCACCTATGGGGTTGAATGGGCCATCGAAGGTAATGAATGGGCCACTAAATGAATTCAATGAAAACATGTGGATTTAATCGTTTATTTGCTGAATATGACAAAATAAATGTGGCACTTGACATGATGATACAAAATCATACTGACTTAAAATTATATAAACATCAAAACTGATGCAATTAAAATAAAACTGATGCATACCAATTGTAGCAGAAAAATGACTAAATAATGAGATTGTAAGATATAAATAACATCAAATATATAAAAAAAATAACTGATAATACACACTATGATTTAACAAAATTTATATATTTCAAAAATAATATTAAAAATCACTTTCAAAAACTTCATTTTCATTTTCAAACTTGTCAAAGTTCAATATTTTTTTTTTAATTTACTAGACATCGGGAATAAGAAATATCTAACTTAAGTTACCAAGAAAGAAAATGAAATTGTACTGTGAGGAATATAATATGAAGGAGAGAGGGGGGCTTTTTCAAGCCACACACTGCGACCAGAGGTCTATTGTACTATAGGAATATAATATAGATCTGCAAATTATATTTAGAAGTTACTACAAACCTATTTTGACGACAGTAATCTTAATCTATCTATGACAGTCAGTTGTGTTTCATATTAATGCGAAAATCCAAAGAAAAGGAAGAAAAACAATATTTAGGTGGCCCATTCATTACCATGACATAGTGGCCCATTCAGCCCCACCTATACTTTTGGAATACATTTAGGTTTTTTGAGTACATTGAATTTAAATAACATCAAAATACATCTTAAAATTAGTTTATAGATATGGAAAGACTAACTTATACATATGTATGCAGTGAAATACTTGGTACATTTTAGCTAGGAAATGTTTTACTAAAAAGGGAAAAACTTACTTTTCAGTCAGATTCTTGACCATGCCACTCTAGTTTGAAAATGGCTTAGCGCAAACCAATGAAAATTGGATGAGTTTAGTAGAACAAATAGCTACATCTATTGATGGCATCAAAAAAAAAATTCATGCAAATACTTTTTCATATTTTGTTAGTGGCCCATTCATCACCATGGCCCATTCATTACCACTCTCCCCGAAATACTTAAACAGAATTTAGGTGATTATTTTTTATCCCAGAAACGTTGTGGTTAGGAATTACCCTGGGTCCCTCTATTAAAAATACTGTTTTACAAAAAGTGAACTGATATTAGTGTCATTGCTGGTACCTTTAGAAAATGTTATTAACTGACAATCGAACCATTTTCTGAACAGTGTACTGAATAGTGCCGCGACATCGATGTCGATGTTTCAGAAACATCGATGTTTTTACCATCGATGTTTGATGGACGATGGTTTCGTAACATCGATGTTTTGGGTTCGATGTTTTTTTCGATGTCGATGTTTCATAATCTAGCAAAAAAAGCTTGATAAAAAGATGCGATATGCAGACGTATTAAGAAGTTTTCATCCGTAATCAGAAGTTTTAGTATTAATTTTATTAGAAAACATTTTCTATGATTATCATCATATTATTTTCTATGATTATTTTCTATGATTAGAAAACATTTTCTATGATTATCATCATATTATTTTCTATGATTATTTTCTATGATTAGAAAACATTTTCTATGATTATCATCATATTATTTTCTATGATTATTTTCTATGATTATTTTCTATGATTATTATTTATGATTTTTTTCTGTGATTATTTTCTATGATTATCATTATTAATAAGCCACTATTAAAATGAAAAAATGTATCACAGAATGAAAGGTGGTAAACTAGAAGAATCAACTAGAAAACACAAAACGAGAAAAAAAATTTGAAATAAAAATTAGACAAAACATCGATGAGAGCAAAACATCGATTATCATCGATGTTTTGCTCTCGATGTTTCTGAAACATTTCAAATTTGCTTTTGCCATTTTTATAAAAATTTATTAATTACATTATTATTCTTTATGTGAATGTTTTATGTTTCAGCAAAAAAAAAATCATCAAGATGTGCTGCCAAAATTTATATCGTTATTCAGCCCTTACACTATCAATCTCGTTAGAAAACGTTTTTGATAGTTACCATCGATGTTTTAAGGTCGATGTCTTTTAATGATCACTGTTTCGTTTGATGATCACTGTGTTTTTTTTTCTTTCGATGTCTGTTTTACACTTCAGCGAAAAGCAAATAAAATATGCAATAAAGAATATTCATCTTTAATAATCACAATATCTATCGCATCGAAATAGTTTTTTTTTTTAATTACTACCGATGATTTACGGTCAACGATTTTTATACAACGTTGTTTTTGTTTTGCTTTAGAATTTTTTTTCGATAACGGTGTTTTACATTCCAACAAAAAAAGTTTCATAAAAATATGCGTTAAATAAAAGTTATACAGTTAATCAACAGTTGCAGTATAAATAACTCACTAAAAAAGTTTTCTATAGTTGACATCGATATCATACAGTCGATGTTTTACAGGAGACAAAAGGTAAATCTATTTGAGTGTAATGAAGAGGCGCAAGCGCATGTATTGGGGAGTTCTTGTGCTACTGTACATTTAAATATATAAGTAATTTTTATAAAAAAAGATCGATGTTTTGAAACATCGATGTTTGAAAACATATGGCCGAACAGATGATTTTTGCTCGATGTATCAATACCATTGATGTCTTAATTTCGAAACATCGATGTCTTGAAACATCGATGTTTTGCCTTTGATGGCGCACCCCTAGTACTCAATCTACAAACAGGGGCGCCCCGAACTAAGATGTTTGGGAGGGAGAAAATTCTCTATTTGCCGAATGAGATTCTAATTTTACCGAATGATAAAATACAACATTGAACACATGTCGTTCATGCAAAACATATTGATTTAAAAAACATGAGGCATCTTTTAAAAAAATCTAAAAACTAAAAGGAACAAATAATCTGAATGTTGCAATAGTGTCTTCAAATTGCCGAATCGTCAGCAAAATGTGCTGAATACGAAAATTATTGGGAGGTCACAGTGACCTCCCGTGACCTCCTATCGGGGCGCTCCTGTCTACAAATGTATAATGTAGTTTAAATGTATAATGTACGTTTATGTAAAATGTATTTTAATGTATATGCAAGTCTGCAGTCTTAGAAAAGTTCTAAATAACACAAACTAGCATATTAGACTAGGGACATCATATTGACCAGATTTTTCAAAGCTACTATTATTGAAACTATTATTGAAAACTTTCTTAGGATGTTGTTGACATACAAAGATCATGAAAAAAATGTATACATATTGATTTTTATGGGATGAGTATTTCAGGAATTTATAAAAATCTGTGCTAACTATCAGGCATTTGTATTTGTATGGATCATTAAAGACTTTTTATTAACATATCGTGCTTTCTATTTTAGAACAAAGAAAAAAGCAAAAACATCCGACAGGAAAAGATGGACTACAGTTCTTTTGGTAGGTCAAATTATCAGCAATCAGCATCCTTCTTTTTTTACGTTTGCTATCTTCAAAATTTGTAATACTAAATGCACTTATTTGTCTGTATTTCACACAGTTCCATTTTTTTTTCTTTATGTGTTCCTTTTCTTTTTTTTTCTTTCTTTCTTCTCTTTTTTTTTTTTGGTTCATAAATAATTTGAATCTTCAAACATCAAAACCCGTTTTCTGCAATCCAATATGCTTCATAATGTTTTATTTTACTTTATGTATGTATGTATGTATTATTATTATAGAATTTTTATAATTGAAGGCTTGGAGGATGAAGGGGCTATGTGACATTTTAAAAAATACACACTCTGGACAATGGTAAGTACTGAATACGGGTAAGCAGAAAAAACTTGGTACATCAAAAAGTAGATGTCACTAGACCAATTTCATACGCACACTATCGACAAAACCAGAAAACAAAAGAACTGCAACAACTGCAGCAGTAAAACTTTGAACTATAATTACTCGCCATTTCTGTTTCGTCACCCAACCGCTTCATCTCCCAAGCCCTTCAATTAAGTCCCTGATAATGACTAAAGAGATTCCATGACGTTTTCATTTTTCATACCACTTAGAACAGTTTAAATTGGAAGATATGAAAAGTCATACACTATTTAAAGATAGAGTATTGATTGTTTCTAAAGTGTCAAGAAAATAAAAGTGTAGTTTAAATTGAGTTGTGTGGGGTAGCAAATTGCAAAAAAAAATGTTAAGATGCTTGATAGACTACGTTGTTTTTAGAATACTTATCCTCAATAGATGGCGATACGATCAAAACATCGTCGACATTCTGCAGATTTCAAGGAGGAAGAAAAAAGAACGCTTTTTTTTTTTTGTAATTAAATTATTATTATCTCCGCTTGTAGCAAAGCCTTATGAAGCGAATTTAAAGCCATAAGTAATGGTTGTACACTGCGAAAATGAACTGTTGTTTTTACGGTAAAATACTGGCAGCCGAGGTTTTAATTTAAAACTGTAAAATACACAGTAATAAACTGTAAAACTAGCAATTTTAGTTTCTTCCTGTAAAGTTAGCGATTTTACAGTTTATTGCAGTAAATTTAGCTGCATTATACTGTAAAAACAACAGCATAATACTGGCAACAGAGGTTCCAGTTTAAAACTGTAAAATGCACGGTAATAAACTGTTAAATTAGCAATTTTAGTTTACTACTGTAAAAGTAGCAATTTTGCAGTTTATTACTGTAAAATGAGCAATTTTTACAGTTTATTACTATAAAATTATCTGTGTTTTACTGTGAAAACAACATTCGTTTTTTACAGTGTAATTCCTCTTCACGTTTTTCTGGCTGATGTGCAACTTTTCAAAATAAGATTACCGCTATAACGAAATTTCATTGGGTCCCATCGACTTCGCAATAAATTGGCGCAACTGAATTTTTTGTTTGTAAATACTTGTTGCATCTTTCTGTACCATATGTTACAAAACATTATAATCATAAACAATTTTGGCTCCAAGCACAAATGCTAAAATTTAAATCAGTCTTCTAGTGATTCTTGTTTCTTGTATATAACTTAGTAATTGCTTTAATCTACTGGACAAAATCATGAAATGAATTTGTTTTTATATGAAAATTAAACTTTCAACTTAAATTTGTTTGAAAAATTGGTGAAAAACGAAATAGTTTTTAAAATCCTGTCTTTAATTTCTTCTTAAATGATTTCGTGTTTTATCGCACAGTTGCTCTTTGAAATGCATGCGTTCTGCACTTCAAAAAACTGAAACGCATTTTCATATCTAATATTTTTACCGTAATTTTTCCACAGATTTTGTGTATTGAAAAGTGGTTCCTTGTTACCGTGAAACAACTATGCAAACGTTTTGTAAATTTTTCCATTTATAAACGTTGTTAGATTCTCTTTTATGTAAAGGTAAAACTACAGCCTCCTCCCTACTTCTAGATTTAAAAAAGATAACTTGACCCTTACGAGAAAATAAAGTTACAAAAAAAAGCCACTTTGGTGTAAAAAAATTAATACATATTGCATTAATTGTATAAATGATATGTGCAAAAGATTTGTTTCTAGTTTTTCGTTGCAAAGAATTTGATTTATTTTTAAGCCCTGTTAACAGCCTGCGTCGTAGCTGTCTTGATTGGTGTTTTGTCCATTTTTCTCATCGCATTTTTTTGCCTAATGGAAGCGGAAGATGTTCCACACGAAGTTCAAGAAACTGAACTTTTTTTAAGGTAAAGTTTTAAATCTTAATACATTTTAAAACAAAAGGGTTAATTTGGAAGTTATTGAGAGTATTGTAATTTTTCCACATTACTTTTGATGTAAGTATAAATAATGCGCCGGAATCTATCAGTTTTCTTTGATGGGTAGTAAAGGTCGAGACTAGCGGTCGCCATTCGCTAGCGGCGCCAAAAAAATTTTTTTTGGCGACTACAGGTTGTTATGTTGGTTGCCAAACTGGCGATCTACTTTTTTTCTGAACAAAAATAAACTGCCGATGCATCGTACCGATTATGAAAATAAATGTTACTTAATAGAAAAAACCGACCCATCACCCAGTACAAAACGTCTAAATACATAATTTCAATCTAAAAAATGCAACGAAACTTAGTTGGAAAAATAGTCAAAGATGATCAAATTTATGATTAATCAGCAAATTAAATGAAATGTTTTTTTAACTTCTAAATCTGCATGTGCATTTAGTTTTCGTTTTATTTCCATAATATCTTATTATTCGGATTAAATTTTTTTTTCTCATAAAGGATTTGTAAGGTTTTTAAGCATTTTTCTCTTTTATGTAGAAAGTTAATATATATGCGTTATGCAAGTACATAATGTAATAGCACTATATGGCGAATGAAGTGGAGAGATATTTTGGTTTTGGAATATGGTTCAAAGTGGCCACCAACAATGCCAAGTGGCCACTAACTTTTTTGGGTTAAATGGCCACTGACCACTAACAAATGTTAACAAATCTCAAGCTCAGACCGTAATGAAAGCATTTTTTAAATATTTGAACAATTTTTTTAGGTCACCTTCTCCCATGCCTGGATGCTCAACAAGCGACTCAGAACTTCTGGGATGCACAGCAGTTTGAATAAAGGACCAAAAACAGATTATATATGTGGTTTTTTGTGTGACCAGGACACAGACACACATTTCTTTGTTACAGAGTCCGATTCCTATCACTGATGCCTCATCTAAAGCGATTTCTCGAGACAATGGGTAAAATATAGTGGATGGCATTTATGACAAAATCATAACGTAATGTTGTCTGTATTAAGTTTATGTTTTAGAGAAATATTTTTAGAATTGAATGAAAAATCTTTTTAGATACATTTTAAGTTTAAATTTGTTAAATGTTCTATGTCAGAACATTTCTGGTTAATTAGTGAAGTACTTGGTTTGTTTTGAATGCTTTTCGTGCAATGGTCTGTGATGTAACTATGCAATGTTTGCAATTTTTTTATTCTGTTTGGCTTCTATGTAGCAAACTGTTTTTACTTAGAACTGAATTCACTGAATTTCATAGATTGATGAAAATTTTCAGAGTGAAAACATATCGTATATCTTTTACTGAGCTCTAGGGATACATTTTACAAAAATGCAAGATTTTAAATACTTCAATCGTTACCTTTTAGTGTTTAAGACATGCATCGTATTTTAAAGGAGAAATAATGCATTAAATTGAGAGCAAATGAATCACTTCTGAGTTAATGGGCGTAAATCAACACTGCTAGTGCATTGTTGACTTACACCCTACCAACAAAAGTTTCAAATGTTGTGTAGAACACATTAAATCTCAAAGAAATGTGGAAAGTACGGATGTAGTAACAAAAATATTCTTTTCATTTTCCATTTTCAGAAAACATATGCATTTTTTTTCTTCTTTTAAATGTGAAAATGTTTTCCTTAACAAAAATCTCTTCGCAGTAAACTAAGAATTATTTTTTAATTAGGTAATTGAAATTCATATCTAAGTGCGCAAAGTTTTAACTTTTTGTTTTGATTACCGTGACAAATATAAACATTTTATTTGTTTAAAGTGTAAAATTTGTTTGCCTTCTTGGTTCGCTTAAAAATATGAAGAAGAAACTAAATATGAACACATAAAATTTTACAAATTATTTTCCTTTTAGTTTTTTTTTGTTTGTTTTTTGTAATTTATACTATTTAGTTCCATTATTACTTTTGCTTTTAACTTTGTTGTATCTTGGTATAGACCTTTTCTAAGAAAGAAAAATCATTCTTTAACATTATTGAGGTAACACTTACGGTCTCATTTAATAAGGTTTTATCAATAATGCATGTGTTTGGAACATGTATGATTGATTCAAAAAATAAAATACACATACCAGTTTTTCATACTATACTGTTGACCCTTAAAATGTTTTGTGTTGCGATACTTTTTCTTTTCTAATTTTATTTTATAAATAAGCTCTCCACAAATTTTTCACTACATATCTATTGTTGTTTTTATCTTCTTTTTTTTTCTCAGTTAGTGAAGTTGTACCCAAATTGAAATTTATGAATGCAAGATGATAATAAATTATTCTCATTTCCATCTTGCACAAAACTTAATAAATGACCTAATCCAACTGCATTTTGCTGAAACAATCTTGGCGAGATATCGCATGCTCAAATTATCATGAAGACATTTTCATCAATCCACTTTTCCTGTCTCCTTAAAATATCATAGTGGATAACGTCCGCACACTTAAGGTGTAGTTGAAAAAAACTTTGCTGTTAGCTTTTATTCGCGAAAAAGTTACATTTCAGTCATTTAAAAGATTCAGTACTACTGATCTGGCAAAAGCCTAAATCTATACTTCAGGTCTCATCTGTTTACAGCTCATTTGTTCTATGTTTGTTCTCTTGTCTTATTATTAGTCGGCAACTGTAATTTTCTTCCATACAATTGCGGAAAGCAAATGGGCAGAAGATATGTAAGTCCACTGTTAAGAACTGTTCATTTACTGAGTTTTGGGGTTTTGTTTTCCATTTAAAACTTCCAAAATCTTAAAGCATAATAAAAAAACGATATTTTTTTTTGTTGGTAGCTTTACCTCTCAATAAAAATGTTTTTAATGTCGTGCACCAAATACTAGTTTTAAATGATACTATAAATTTTTGAAAATGAAATTTTGCAGTGTAATTCTCAGATCAAAATACATAGAGAAAATCAAGAGAAAAAGAAATTGTTACAAGAAAACCCTCATGTGTTGCAGCAATGTTAGTAAAATTCAAAGTGCTACACACATTTTTATACCTTTGGTACCACACCTATCGTCCCATATACGTAGAGCATTGAATGATGCGCATTATGTTCCGAGTATTTAAACATTATGTATGCAGAGTATCTCTGTGATGAAGTAGATTCTATGTTTCATTTGTTGGTGAAGTGAGAAAATTATTTAAGTATAATGATGTCATTATTGTTGCATATCATTGTTATATTTATGTATGAATTTTAATGTCCGTGTGAATGTTAGAAATTTACTAGCTTCAAATTTGTAGTTTTCAATGAATAATGCATTTCGAAGCCGCATGTGATACTTGTTACAGTATTAACTATTTTATACTTAAGCATGCTTCTTTATTGTATTTGATAATGCGGGGAACTACATTTGCAGTATCAGCTATAGTTTTTGTAACAGACATTAAACCCTCATAGCAACAGGTTTGCAGATGTTACAACACTAACACTGGGAATAGCCTTGTCACCAGTAGAGTTGCCACTCGTGCAATTTCATAAGTTTGCCACTGTACATTCATTTTAAGGGCCCTTCACACGCTCCGGAAGCTTCGGAAGAATTTCTCGAGGAAATCCTCCACGTATGTATGGTGAACTCTGTTGAAATATTCCTGCGGATCTCCGGACCCCTCTCTATAGAGGTTTTAAGGAATTTGTTGTAAGGAATAAGGTTGAGGTCTCTTAAGGAATTTCTCTGATGTCTTACTTAAGGCCGATCGTACTGTGTGGATGGGTAAGAGGTTTTCCTCCAGATACCAGTTTTTGTATATTCCCGTAGCGTCTTGAGACTTAAGTAAATTCTTAAGGTTGGCCTTCGGATTTTTCGGAGTGTGTGGAGACCTATTTTGAAGTTTTCCTCGAGGAATTCCTTTGAAGTTGCCCTCAAGGAAATCCTTCGGGTTTTCTGGAGCGTGTGGGGGGCCCCTTTTGTACATATAGTAAAACATTTAAAGTTTACCACCTGTCTACGTTATCCGCTTGTGTCTGGTACATAACTAGTCTTATATTACACATGTATGAGTTGACAATTGAAGTACTGTACCATAAGTGGGCAATTTAAAAGTGTTTCCTTGCATTACTTGCGGTTTTTATTTCAAAGCATTCCATTTTGGTTTTTGAATAAAAATTTAATTTCAAGTTAAATCTAAAAGGAAAATTAGGTAGTAGTTGTCAATGAAAAAATCGTTGTTTGAAAAATTATTATATCATTTTTTTCATGTTGGACAGAAGGACAATTTAAACACACAAAAATAATTAATTCATCTTAAAGTCATAATAAATGAGAAAGGTAGCACATTAGCCATTATTTCTGAAAAATATACGACAATAGGTTTTTGCACAATACTGTACTAAAAACCTAAAGAAATATAAACGTAACTATTTTAGATGCACAATACATATCTACTAGGAAAAAATAGGCAAAATAAAACACTATCTGTTGATACACTATTTGTACAACCAAAATATTTTCTACGCTGTGTCTGAAAACACAACTGCTTATAACCGCACGGCGCGGCGTCTTACAGCTTATATAAGCTCATCTTTGAGTTACATAATTTCAAAACTATTTTACTAATTCTCAAGTTTTCTCTTACGTAAAATGCAATTTTTCCCAAATCATTTAGCACTTCAATTATTACCTTATCGGGACATTCTACGAAAAAGCCGGCGTAACGCTCATGTATTTCATTAAAAAGTTTTAATTTTAAAAGGTAATTAACAAAATTTTGTTGGTGAAGAAATCCCAAATTGTTGTCGGATTTCTCAGGCAAAAAATTTCTTCATTACATTTTAAAATTATTACTTTTTAATGAAATATAGACCATCACGTAAGAAACAAATAGGCAGCGTTTTTGGAATAGCCCTATGAAATTATTCAGCTGACTAGTTCAGGCAGAGGGGTTTGTCATGAAGTAATTAGTTAGAATATTCATTATTTAAGGGACAAGAGCCGTGATTTATTTTTATTTAGAGATGTGTGGCGGTACAAAAAGATATGCAAATAAAAGAGCGAATTGAATGAAAGTGAAAGCATCGAGTTTTTGAAGTGAAGTGAACTGATTGATTTTTCTGAAAGTCAAGGACAGAAAGCTATGGAGAAATAACTATCTAGCCACCAACCGTAGTCTGAAATGTGTTGAACGATTTTACCGGTATTTATTCGAGTTTTTACCCTTTGATGTTTTTTTTAAGTTTTACCTCTTTACTATTTTTAAAACAAATGTTCAAATGCTGTGTGCTAAGTTATAAATCTTGATTGAATGCCTAAATTATTGTACTGAAATGAAAAGTGATTGATAGATTAAAATTAATCTAAAATCATTGCTCTTGATGAAAGTCTTTCACTTGGGGGTCAAAACTTGGGTTTACTTTTCGAGATTTTTGAATGTTTCGATCTTACTAGGCCCTCTTGTCCCTAATGTAATTTTAAAAATTACTTCTTTAATGAAGTTTAGGATGCCGAAAAACTATTCACGGCACCTAAAATTGTGCACAATAATGCTTAAAACTAAAAGTTAGAAAATTCGTCCCAATCGTCATTTTCTCATAAAAATAGTTTGTAATCATAGCATATATTTATGGTGTGTAGTGGTGAATGTGTAGTGGTGGAGATCAAAGATTAACCCTCACCTCTTAGAGGGTGAATTCTGGCTGCGATAGTGGAGTGCAGTTCAATTGCAAGGATTGCCTAGCTGTAGTGATATTGCTCAAAATTGATACGTTGAATGTAGTTCACCGCATTTCGTTTGCAAATCAGTAGCATTGTACATACTTATGTATGGAAAGCCTTCCATGTATTAAAAATATTGTAAAAATGTTTAATAATTACTAATCATAATAATGAAGTTATTGATTGGTCGAATGATATCATATATATTATTTGTTAAGAGTTTTGTACTAATTAACATAAAATTAAAAAAATACTTTGTTAATTGCTGTGATAAGCAATGTATTTTTTGGATTATAGTATAAGGTTGCTTCTGGAGTAAGCAATTAAAATTATTTGTTACTGTATATAACTTGTTGAGTGGGGATTTTTAACGTGTAAAAAAATACCTAAAAATTAATATTCAAAAATCTATGAGCTGTTGAAAAAGCTTTCTGTTGGAAGCTTTAACTTTGTTAAAGAAAACTATTAGAAGCTTTAAATTATACGTTATACTTTAACAATGAGAAGGTCGAATAAAGAAAATCTTTTTTTTTACAAATCTGATCAGTAAAGTCACATTTTAAACACTCGTCTTAAACCAATTAAGGTATATAATTAGAAGTACTGAATGTGCAATGTTAAAATGTATAGACATAATTATCATCACATAAAACACGGCAAGTCTACCTTGTATTCATGAATAATTATTTATGAATTAAATACATTTTGATCAACATGAGTGTAAATTCATATTTTTGAGTCACATATTCCTGTTGAACGCTATTTCTAGTATAAATTGTTGCCGAATTGAGATTAAATACTTGATCTGGTAACCTATGTGCGCCAAAAGAGTAAAAAGGTTATTATAGCTTGTAGACTGTTTTCGAACTAGTTCGTGTCAAAGCGTCTTTTAATTATTTTTAAATAAAAAAATAACATTAAGAAATAGGTAAATACTGACTTTTAAATTAATTTAAAATATGTAGGAATAAAGCAAACAACTGCCATATAAGTTGTTAACATAGACTTAAGTAGTAAAAAGACTGAAGATTCCACTGCCGAAGTTCAATAAACATAATTACTTTTCGGCCTTATAGTCTGTGCTTTATCCAGGATGTTTTCCAACTTAGGTTTTGCATTGGTGTTTCATTCTTGTTCAGAACACGAGTTTGTAGTCCGTGAACGATCCAGGATGTTCCTGACTGCCGTTGCTTCTGACATGTGTTTCAGGCTTCTTCAGAGCACGGGTTTGTAGGCCCTGGTCCAACCAGGGCATTTCTGGCTGATGTTTCGCCCACATCTTTTAGGTTTCTTTAGAGCCTAGGGTTGCACTCCGTGCTTCAGGTTGTTTCTATCTAGCACTTCGCCCGACATGCTTTATGCTTCTTCGAAGAGTGTTTTATAGAATCCTGAAACCAGTGATCGGAAGTAGCGCGCTACAAGTAGCGAAACTACTGTAGTAGCTACATTTTTTAGTATTTTGTATTGTAGCGCACTACTTTTTAAGAAAAGTAGCGTAGTGAGTAGCGCGATACAAAAAAATAGTAGTTTGTAGCGATTTCTGAAAACTACTTTTAAATTAAAAAAATAAATAAATAAATGAAAAAATTAAAAAAAGAGAGAACGTAGGAAAAAAAACAAGGTTTAATTGACTCTGACTGGTGCAAATCTTGCACGAGTACAGCAGCGGACGCAATGACAAATAAGAACCATAAAAATATAAGCTGATCTTAGATACACCGTTTGACGAAATACATTCTATCTGTTTGATGTCATTGGTTTATTCGACATCATTATATTCCTTCAAATAATTTTCATGTTCCTAAGTATTCCTTGGCAAGAAATTTAAAAAAATATATAATAATGGTTGAACTCCTTCAATCTTTCAACTTTTGAATTCGTTCTTGTGGCGAATATTTGCAAAAATTGTTTAAAAATCTAAAAAGGACAAATTAAAAAAAGAGGAACAAAAAGAAAAAATAACAAATAAATTCAAAGACAATTCCTAGTTCTATTTCATATTCAAATGAGTTAATTTATCATTGTAAACCCCTTTTTGAATTTTTTCGATCAATCCTCAAACGGTGTATGTTTTTTAATTATTTATTTTTTAAAAAGTAGCGAAGTAGCGACTACAATTCAAAAGTAGTTTGTAGTCGCTACATTTAAAAAAAGTAGTTGTAGTTGTAGTTAACTACATTTATAACAAAGTAGTTGTAGTTGTAGTTCGCTACAAAAGAAATGTAGTTTTTCCAACCACTGCCTGAAACACATCAGGCGAAGCGTCAATCAAAAGCTTCCTAGATGGGCAACAGACTACAAGTCGAGAAAGTTGTTATACTACATAATGTAGTAAGTTCGGAAAAGAAAAAACGACCACATTTTCTCTTACTGATGTTATTTGTTCATTTATTGCGTAAGAAAAAAATATTAGGTGATAGAAAAAGCTCGCAGCTCACAGATGTAATGTCGATATTGTCAGTTTTCTTTTCTATTAATCACCATTTGCGTTTCATTTACGAGATTTAATTAGGCTCTTATGAAAGCTTCAAAACGTTATAAATTTAATTTAAAAAAGTAAGACACCATGAAATTTAGAGGTGATCCGTTGTAACTTGTAGCATTGTATTAAAAATTTAATAGATGTAAATGTTCATTTAATGCATGAATTTAATTTGCATCGCTAATTCTGACATCGGTATAGTTCAAAATGTAAGCTCATGATCACCCATTGTAAAATCCAGGGCTGCGGAGTCGGAATCGGACTGATTTTGGACCAAAGGAGTCGGAATCGGAGTCGCTGAAAAACACTTCGACTCCGACTCCGACCACATCCGATTTGGATGAAATTTTATGGAGGTGAAAACATATCTTTGAAACTAACAGATTTCAGCGTCCAATATCCAAATCCTAAGCATCTAGGATCATTAAAAAGAGCTTCAAAATGGCGGGTCTGCTTTGTGAAACGAATTGCTATGTTTGGGCTTATGCAAGTGAATAAAAATATTTGCAGCAAAAATGCAATGCGTTAAAATAAAGTCTAGCCAATTAACAAGAAAAGGATTAATATTGTATGGAGTCAAATGACAAGAGCGGTATTTGTCTTTGGCTCTGGAGAAATTGGACTTTTTGGGAGGTCACAATGACCTCCGATAATTGAAGTAAATGTGGTGAAATTATCTGCGAGAATTCTTAAGAAAATTGAACTTCTTGAGATGTCACAATGACCTCCCATGACCTCCAACTGGGATACTTCAGCTTGCTACTCCTCCTAAAGTGAGTTCTGGCTACGACCATGAATAAAAATGACACTTTTAAAAATGGACTTAGTATTTCAACCTTTGTTTAGGATTTTTTCCTCTTCACATTTGGATAAAAAAAATAAGTAATAAAAAAAGGAGGAGTCGGGAGTCGGAGTCGGACGTTTTAAAATCCCGGAGTCGGAGTCGGAGTCGACCATTTATCCTCCGACTCCGCAACCTTGGTAAAATCAATGGCTATCATGAAAGAAAATTTTGTCTTCGTAATTTTTTAATTGAATAAAATAAAAATTATATCAGACCTCAATCAATAGCAGAAAAAAATTATCTTTAAAAAATATGTAAACGTCTATTTTCAACCTAAACATTTAGTTTCTTCCTTTAAATAACATAAGTCTTCGTTTGATTTGCTACATATTCATTTCATTTAAGCGATCATTCACTAATTTACCAATGAGAAAGTAAAAGATAATTGCAACTTCAATAATTTTCCTTGAATTCTGTAAATAGTTTTATCCTCTTTTTCCACAATATGCGGTTAGTATTTTCATTTTTATTTCCACTGAAAAGGATTTCATCTGATCCAATTCGGAGCTCATTGTATTATGTTCGCAGATTTCCATCAATGTTGTTTAAACATGATGCGACTAAAAAGGGTATTAGATGTTTGTGAACTTTGCTTATTGATCTTTAGTGCCATAAAGTTGAGCTATTGGCTTAGAGAATTTTTTTTTTGTATATAACTAATATAGGATCATAAAGTGTTGTTATAAAATAAGCACGTATCCTTGGACAAGTAATCTGTGTTTACTTCGGTTTAACCTTATTATCAATAAAGATACGGAGTCATGAGTATATATACTATAAGTATGTTTTCCCATTAAGTTTTTAAGTTAGTTGCGGAATGCAGGAATGAAAGTTGCTTTCCGCTAATCAGATATAGTGGATGAAAAAGTATTTTTTATGTTCAAGGATGTTTGTTTCCTCTCTTGAAGTATATGCCTCATATAAGTGAAGTTTTTGGTAAACTAAAGCATTGCAGTAGTTTACCAAGTGCAGTTTTGCATCTTATTGGTAAACTAATTAAAACTAAAAATTTTTCATTACGTTGGAATAGCCTCTGTAACTATCGTGGTCTGAAAGTTCTGTAGGGCTCCATTACATATTTCTGAACAGTCACAGTAGCGCAAGTGGTGATTATGTTACTTTTTATGTTCAACTTTTTATGTTTATTTTTTATGTTCAAGGATGTTTGTTTCCTCTCTTGAAGTATATGCCTCATATAAGTGAAGTTTTTAGTAAACCAAAGCATTGCAGTAGTTTACCAAGTGCAGTTTTGCATCTTATTGGTAACCTAATTAAAACT
Organism: Uloborus plumipes; assembly: GCA_038373865.1. Taxonomy (NCBI): domain Eukaryota; kingdom Metazoa; phylum Arthropoda; class Arachnida; order Araneae; family Uloboridae; genus Uloborus; species Uloborus plumipes. Next base: position 55,934 of record JAXGGA010001030.1, read on the forward strand.
AAAAATTTTTCATTACGTTGGAATAGCCTCTGTAACTATCGTGGTCTGAAAGTTCTGTAGGGCTCCATTACATATTTCTGAACAGTCACAGTAGCGCAAGTGGTGATTTTCTAAAAACTTAAATTATGTAAAACCTTTATTTTGATTATTTATTTCCATTCCAATAAAATTTAGAATGCATCATACTTTAGGAAATTTAACGTTTTGAAAATTTTACATGACTAATTTCCTCCTTCCAATTTTCTTTCACAAATTATCCAAAAATACGGAATTTCATATTATATACACGAATTAACACAATTGTGAAATAGTCCAATTTTGTGGTTTTCCAAGCAAGAATCAGAATCTATTCCAAGAATAAAAATATTCCGATACTAGATATAGTGGTGATAAAAATATAGATTGTTTTTTACTTGCAGAAGAAACATTTATAATGTTGTTATTTTCGAGCATGGTTTACAGATGTATTTAGATATATTTTTCTTTTCTATTGTTGTAACACATATATATTGTGAAGTTAATTGTCATGCTTGTTACTTTTAACTGTGAAAATTTATTAAAAAATCTTTCAAAAGAACTATTTGTCTCTTGATTGTCCGTATGTTGCTTCATAAATATGCATGTAACTTGAACTGTAAGGGCCCTGCTCCACATCAGCTGAAAACGCGACCGAAACCGAAGGCAGAAACCAAAAATCCGGGTACTTTCCACAGGAACACTATTTAATCCATTTTACGTTTCTGCTTTATTTTTCTGCTTTACGTCAATGTGGAGCAGGGCACTAAGAGAAGAAGGTGGCACTAATGAAAGGTTCGTGTTTGCATTTGACAGACGTATAAGTTATTAAAGCTACAATAAAACATTCCATATCTAGAACTAATGCAGAGTTGCAAACCCACACCAGTTAGCTCTTTACACCATTCATAGACAAGAGTCTTGCTTTTGTTTTTGGCTCGGCTGGTTAAATCAACCGCAGCAGAGCTAAAGGCCAAAAAAAAAAAAAAAAAACTTATAAAGAATCTGAGCATATCTCCGCAATGCTTGCTAAAAATATTTTACCCCTTCCACAAAAGAATCACAAACATGATCTAGAAAAAAAAGAGAAGTGTTTTTGTACAAAGATACAAGTAACCCCCCCCCCCCCCCCCCCGCGCCGGAGCTAAGGTTGAATTACAAAAAAATTTCGTATTTGCAGGAAAATTACTCTGAAAAAAGCAAAAATGTAGCATCATAAAATTTATATTTCATTGTATTTTCATATTGTATTTCATTTAATTTAACACTAACAAAGATTTAATACTGAAATTATGAAACAATACATAAACGGTTTTAAGATTAAAAGAATTTTTCAACTTTTTCTGGATCTCAGACTTTCAATATATTCAACGATTGGCGCGTGTACTGTCCGTAATACTTCACTTGTACAAAAACCAAACTATCATCTCCTTCAACATTAAGTCTTGTAAACTAACGGGGTAAAGTATTGAAATATTTCCTGCCAAGACTAATCTGAGAAGTCAGCACACTTCCTCCAGTAATTAAAAGTAATTTCCGTTTTCTCTGATTAGATACAAAGCGTAGACGCCAGTTATTGTCCTTGCTCGTGTAGTTTTGCTTGTGATTTTTAGTGAAGTCAACATCTTTCGACTGTTAGCATGCTGTCATAGTATAAACAACTTGCAAATAATCTAAAGGTAAAATGCTGTCGATCATGAAAGTTACTGCTGCTATCTTCGTTGCTTTATTTGGTGAGAATGATTTAGTTTTGTCCGAACTGAGGCGTTTAATACCAAAACTAGTTCAATCTATTTGCAAAAATTTTACCAGAGGGACAAAAAAACTTTTCACGCTCTGCCCACTTAGTTTTTAGCCCACAAGTTTTGTTTCTTTTACCTCATGTGTACGACCCCATTTCTGCTTTCTATTTTAACTAAGCACTAATATCTGGTTATTTACAGATTGAAATAATTTGGATTGAACTAGTTTTGCAATTAATCGTCCCCCCTACCCCCGCCATTTTTTTTTCAATGTATCATTTTCCTTTACAACTTTGCGTAAATTAATGTAGTTTATTTCATTTCAAACATGTATGTCTAATGTTAAGTAGAAATCTATATATATAAAAGAAAGTCGTGTTAATTACACTATTTATAACTCAAGAAAGGCTGTACCGATATGACTAAAAAATGGTGGGTAGGTGGCTTAGAGCCAGGAAACGAGCATAGGCTATAATTTATGTGTGTCAATTACATAAATAGAAAAAATGTCTTATTGACTAAACCTTTTTACTAAGCCTTTTTTGACAACTCCATGGCTGAGCGACATAAAGCACACGTTCTGGCAGCTTCCGAAGTGCGGTAAACAGATAGTAAGTTAGCGGTGCGTTGAGTGTTATTTGACTTTTTTGTGAAGTAAATTATAAACAAACATGTGATAAGCTGTCAGAAACGATTGTCACTTAAGAGTTTTTACGCCTCTGAAGGCCTTGTCACACGATCCAACTTTTCCCCCGATTCCCTCCAATTCCGGGCAACACCAACTTGCCTCAACTACTTTGGCCAACACTGACGTCATCATTTCTATTGTCCGACGCTCGTCCAATTTAGTCCAAGATTTTGCGTGCGGAGCGATAAAATTGAGCCGAATTGCTTTTCCGACCAATAGGAGAGCTCTGCAGAACTTCGTCACAGATCGGCGCCATCAGGAGTGGCCAGCTTAACGGGATAAAAAAATTTTCCTAGCAGACGATATTGCACGGCAACCCTGCACAGCAACGATGACGTAGTAGGAAAACAATCTTGGAATTGGTCGAAATTGAGGATTGCTCCAAGTTGGAGTAGCTCCACATTGCATCGTGTGACAAGGCCTTGAGGCTGAGAGGTAAAAAGCGCTTGGTGGGATAGCTCCTGGACTGCAGTTAAAGAGGTTGTTCTTCTTACTACTATTATATATACAAAAGTTTGTTTGGATGGGTTTTTGGATGGAGCAGTCAGTTGATAAGCAGTCCGAAAATATTATCTTTTTAACTAAGCCTTTTTTGAGCCTCTGTCGCCGAACGACATAAAGCACATGTTCTGACAGCTTCTGGAGCGCAGTAAAATAGGTTATTAGTTACCGGTGTATTAAGTGTTATTTGACTTTTTTGTGATGCCTGGATTACTACCGCACAATTTACGCCTAAAGGTTGGCTCCGTAGTAATCATGCATCGAAACATAAAACAACCAAAACTGTGCAACGGTACGCGTTTGGTGGTTAGAAAATTGATGAACAATGTAATTTACGCGACGAAACTAAAAGGAAAATTTCAAAGGTGAGGAAGTTCTCATTCCGGGGATCCCGATGATCCCAACCGATATGCCGTTTGAATTTAAAAGACTTCAATTTCCGATCCGTCTTATATTTGTCATGACCATCAACACATCACAAGGTAAATTCTTTAAAGTTTGTGGTTTGAATCTAGAACATTACTGTTTTTCCCATGGTCAGTTATATGTGGGTCGGAAGACCATCTGCGTTGTTTGTTTTTGCGCCTGATAATAAAACAAAAAATGTTATGTATCACAAGATACTTAAGTGAAGAGCAACCTATGTACTAAAATACAGAAACATTAATGAATGATTAATGTAGTTTTTTGTATTTTCTATAAAAAAAAACTTAATAAATTCAAAAATTTGCTTATTTATTGCCTTTAAGGCGGAACAGAGTTCGCCGGGTCAGCTAGTGATTTGATAAATCAATTTATGTATTACAGTACTGCTAGTGAAGTTACTTCGTCTTTACAGTGCGCTTTTACAGTGGTAGTTCAGTAAAATCATGATTTGAGCTGGCTTTGTAACCGGTAATAAATCCGGCTTTTGAAAGCAGTTTTCGACCTCATTGGGATGGTTTTGTTCCAAATTGGTTTGTAGCTTTATAAACCAAGAAGTTTTTTTTTTTCAAGCATTTTATGCGTTTTTCTGTGTAAAATTTTGTCCAGTCTATGTACGTTTTTCAGCGGGCGCTTGGTCGTTCGTTGGATTTTCTTTTCCTCCCATCCACCACATCTGGTTAAACCCTCATCAGGGTAGGTTCGGTGGTGACAGGTGGGGTTTAAATAAATATATAAATAAATGAACCAAGAAGTATCAAATTATGAGAGAAAAAAGCTTTTGAAAATTCGCTATTTATGAAGTTGAATATATTTTCTGAGTCTGACAACAATTTAATTTTTCTTATAATTTTTTTAATAGAATATATTAAGATTGTATTCGTTTACAGTTTTACCTTTTTGTGAAAGTAGTTGCGACCCTAGTCAAATTCGAAATTGTTGGAATGACTTCTTTCCATTAATGTTTGATTTTCAAGACCAAGATCAAGATGAAGTTTGTAAGTAAGCACCTTTTAATTTTTCATTCAATCCTATTCAACATCATAAATACCTTATGAAATAGACACAAAACGCTTCATCAGAAAATTTAAAATCGCTTTAAAAATAATTTTCATAAAGTAAGCAGTAGGAGTAAAAATAATCTAGCGTCATGATTTTTGACTTTATAAATTTTCCTGTAATAACATCTCTTTTTGAAAATACTATACTTGGTTTGTGATTTTTTTCTACTTCATTACATCTCATAAAAACGAAATTAAATATACCCACGACCAATAAACTAGGCACTTATTTCATCCTAAGTACCATTCCACGAAAACGCTGCCATTTTGTCTCGCACGTGACGCTCATACGTTTTATTAAAAAGTAGCAATTTTATAATGTAATGAACAAAACGTTTTGAGTAATAAATTCCACAGCGGTTTGTGATTTCTTAAGCAACAAAATTTCGTTCATAAACCGTTACAATTAACCCATTAATGCCTAGCGTCCCTTTTTAGGGACGGTCCAAAAAGTGTGTCTGAATGAATCTTCCAAAATTCAGCATTTCAACCAAATAATAGTGTTAAATTATTAGTTCGGTATTGTTTCAATTCATTATTAACAGATTGCAGCACGTAACCATTGTAAAGTGTGTTATGTAGCCGTTTTATTATGATCTTTATCAAGAATTCCATCTTTCAAACAACGTTTTTAAAATTATTCCCAGCTTCCCAGTTTATGTTACCCAAGTAGCACACTTCGTTTTTTAAAGGTTGTAACCCAAGCAGCACAAAGGCGTTCAAAACACGTTCTGCAACACGTACAGAGCGCACCAGCCGGCACGTTCAAAACACGTTCTCGCAGCACGTATTGTCAACGTCTATGTGTCTCAACGATCGATGGTAATATGACACGTCGAAATCTGGTGTTGACCACCGTTTTTTGTCCCAGTTTTGAACGTGGAATGATAGGTTATATTTAGGTTCTGGAAATACGTTTGTTTTCAGTGCTCCCCAGCTAAAAAAGTATACTACGTATACCCCACTATCCGGGGCCGTGACGTATTTTAACCGTGACGTCATTTTTGATCCGCCATTTTTGATCCATGATCATCGCCATCTTGGTTTTAATTACTTAATTAATTTATTTAATTTAATTATTGATTGTTATATTACTTTGAATTTAATATATTCATTCCGCGGGATTCGAACGCGGGTCCCTTGCGACTCCAGCAAGACACGCTAACCACTAGACGCTACTTGATTTTATCGAGAGAGAAAAATAATACTTTAAAAGGAAATTTTTTTGCAGGAGGCGCCATCTATGAAAGACTAAGGGCGTAACTCATATCATTTTATTAGTATAAATATAATGTTTTTTTACTGAAATGCATGCAAATCTGATTAGGATCTTGGGAAAAAGAGTTGTTTAGGATAAAACTTAAAGTTTCTGCAGATATGATTCCTCCCCCCTTTCTAAAAAGCAGCAATTCACGACCTCAATTCTGAGAAATTAAGCACCTCCTTAAGCACTGAAATGACACCGTGATAATATTACTGTATTTGCACGTCAAATATCACGTTCCTTAAGCACTGAAATGACACCGTGATAATATTACTGTTTTTGCACGTCAAATATCACGTTCCTTAAGCACTGAAATGACACCGTGATAATATTACTGTTTTTGCACGTCAAATATCACGTTCCTTAAGCACTGAAATGACACCGTGATAATATTACTATTTTTGCACGTCAAATATCACGTTCTTTAAGCACTGAAATGACACCGTGATAATATTACTGTTTTTGCAAGTCGAATATAACGTTCAAGGGCACGTAGCACCGTTATTTGACCAATAACACCATTTTTGCACCAAATTTGAACGTTCTGGTGCTGCTGGGGAAAATGGTTATTAACGTTGTGACAACGGATTAAAAACGTTTATGAAACGTTTAAACTTTTTTTTTTTTGTGCTACCTGGGTTAATTGCTACTTTTATTTCTTCTTATAAAATGTCTTTTCAGATATTATATCGTAGGCAGAAAATTTTTTAGTAAAACAAGTATGCACCCTCTGGTTGGTAGCGTCCCTTTTTAAAACCGATTTTTCTTGCCTTAATAAAAAAATTATTTTTCACATGATATTTTTTTAATTATTTTTTCTCTCCATTAAACACTATTTGTAACCAGTATACAAAATCTGTTTGGAAAAAAAATGTCAGGTATTAATGGGTTAATACTTTTTAAGGAATACATGAGCGTCACGTGAGGGACAAGAGGGCAGCTTTTGTGTGGAATGGCTCTTAAGTATTTTGGTTCTTCGCCATTTTATCCACTAACTCATTAGTCGGCAACCTTTCTGACAGCACCAAATATGTGAACTAACTTTGTGAGAGGTTTAGAAAGAGCATCATATTCTAATTTTTAAATCAATATTTTTTTTTTTTCTTTTTTTGAGCTGTATCGCTTTTAGTGTCGATGTGCGATATGTAGACGAACCTAAATGTAAAACAAAAGTATTTTCAAAGTGATCATTCTAGTGGATTGCATAGCGCAAAAGATTAATTTGCTCTGAGAGAATTTCAGGGTGTTATCTGTATACAAAATCAATTGTTAAACTGTTTACATCAAATGTTATAATTTTAAATGCTTATTTAGTCCACAACACCATTTTAAATTCCAAATTTTGATTATCTATTTTCACTTTATAACTTGTCTTATACAGAAATTTAAAATCAATGTTTCTTCATTTGAATACAATATAAGTATAGCTCTTGTTTTTGCACAAGATTCAATTTTTTTACTCAAAAAAGCGTCAAAAACAGCTAAACTAAAATTTATTCGTGTATCTAAAGGATTAAAGATTTTAGTTTTATGTACTAAAAGTCAATGTTTCGCTCTTTTATTTATTTATTTATTTATTATTTTTTGTCACCTTCTATGATTGCATTCAGGTTTCTGACTTTTTGATGGAAAACATTGTGATGTGTAACGTATTTTTTTTATTAAACGCACTCTGAAACAGATTTCAAATCCATTATTAAGTATTCCGTTTATAACTGTATAAATTTGATTGCAGATTTCTAGGGTTAAGGAGTAAAGTTTGTTTGTTTGTTTCGAATGGGGCTGGATTTAGCTTCTTGCCATTTGCAGACCTAGTGCATTCCCCAGGACCGGCATCCACTCTTTCACGTGGCACCACCATCGGCGGAATGCCATTGCCACGAGATTTTTGACCCCCAGTTTCCCCCAAGAAAGGGGGGGGGGCACCTGGACTCTATTCGATGCAAAACTGCACTAGGAGTTTAATTTCGCCCAGAGATACTTTTAGCCAAACAAGTACTCGAGGGAGCTTTTGCATGCCGCACAATGATACGACATGGACGCTATCGATTTTCTGCATCATGAAAATCCACCAACTGGAGTCGGATTTGATCCCGCGCCTTTGAGCATGCGAGGCCAACGTCTTAACCACTACACCACTCTTTCGGCTAAGGAGTAAAGTAATTTACATTTAATTTCATACAATGAAAAAAAACTCGGAGAGTATGATATTGAGTAATGTCTTTTTTTAAATAATGGTGATTGATGAAACTAATCTAAAATAACCGTGGAAGCTACAAAATTTATTTCTTTCCACACTAAAGAAATCTCGAAGATGGAGTAAATTGCTTGAGATCAAACATTGTTGGCTGCGTTGAAGGAGAGGAAGAAGAGGTTCTCGATGAGTTAGACGACTTGGTGAATTATGCTTGCACAAAAGATGAAGACTACAGTGAAGTTCTAAGTATTACTGAGGAGGAAGGTAAGTGAACTAACAATTCGATAAACTTCGAACTACAACAAACGAATACTCGGTCAAAAAGTATGAATAAAATATCAGTAAGATATGACATTAAATGTTAATATTTCCCCATAAAACGTTAAAATATTCACATATGTGTTTAAAAATTAATCTGAATTGCGTTCCCAAAAATGTTTGAAAAGAGTTCCAAATCAAATTAGTGTCAAAATTATTCTGTTTTGAAAATTGTTCCAAAAAGTGTGCTTTAACGTGTTCTAAAACAGGAAAAAGTGTCTCGTGTTCAAAACTGACTGAAAATTTGCAGTATTATTTTCATACTACAATAAAATATTCATTCAGAGATATATATTTTTTTTATTTACTGAGCAGTAAAGTATGCAAGAAAAATTCCCTTATCTTCAACGTAAACAAGGAACAGTTTCCTCATTAAAACTGTACATTTTTTAATACAAACATTTCGTAACTTCCACTCCATCTTTAGTTACGACTTTTCAATTGCCAACAGCTTTTAATTTTTTCATTCGAGGAAGTACATTTTTATACAACTTTTACCTGCATTCAAGGACTGATAACCACACAAAACAATTTTAGATCAGTGAACTACAACATTTTTACTCCTTAATATGTGATTTTTCAAGAAACAGAGAATTTGACTCTTTCTGTCAAAGTAAGTCTCCCTTTTTCAAAATTTGAAAAATGTTTTTTAAATTCATTTAAAAAAAATAGGTAAAAAAGCAGACAAGTATGACGAAAGAGGTTTCACTTGAGATTTTCATGGATAATTTACACAAAGGAATGACTGAAATGTGTTTCAAAAATTTAGGGTGTCGTGTATTTCAGATATGTTGCATTATTGATTCTTTTTGGTACCATGAAGTTCAGAATCGTGTCTTGCCGCAATAGATTTCCACCGAAGAAATTCTAAGAGGTATTTTTCTTTCCAACAATAGGAAGTGTGTGAAGAATAGTGTATAATGTAAATTCACGAAATTGTTTCCCAGCACACTCACAGCAAAATCGAATATTAGGAACGTGAAAAATGTCGTTTATCTTGGATAAAACTATCAACACGCTTCTGTAACTCAGCAAAGCAATTTTCAAAATAACTGCGCATTTTGTTAAACCAGGACCTGTTTAAAAGAAATTTTAATACATTTAACTAATAGACAAGTTTGAGAATTTTACTCTCTGACGCACAAAATTAAAGTCAATTATTAAAAATATAAGACGTTCCGCTTTAATTTACATTATCCTTATTTTCGCAACCCTTCGTCCTAGATGCGTACTTCCAAATGCAAAAATACTCAACATGAGGAGAAAAGTTAAGACAGTAAAAGTTTGAACAGAAAAAAATGCAGTCAAAAAAATGAAATGTAACTTTTTATCTGGATCCCTTACGTCCCCTAACTTATCTTTAAGGAAAAGAAGGGAGTAATAAATAGTTCAAACACAAAAAGTTTGATATTAGCACTACCAATATTCACCGAGATATGAAACTTGGCGTTTTGTGACTTATACCACTTTACACTATCTGTTAATAACACGTTTCGGGGGGAAATATAGCCGCTAACGGCTTTAGTATAATGACAACAAGGATTTTTTTTTTTTTTTTTTTTGCCTCCAACTCGAATACTTTCGTATTCCATGCTGATGAGAGCAGAATAAGCTCGAAACAGCTGTCCATGGATCTAAATGGTCGAGTTGGCGGTGTATTGCATGTTTCTGCCTTAGCCCTTGCTTAGAGGCGGTTACTCACTGCTTTATAAGAAGGATTTTCTTTATTTTCACCTCAGTAAAAGTGTTTACTTTTACAAAGTGCGTGTGTGTAGGTGTGTGTGTGTGTGTGTGTTTTGAATAAAGAGTATTAAACACAGAAAGACATTTCCTCTAAGTACGTTTGAAATTTGTTTCTTAATAACAGACGATATAGTATTTTTTTTTTCAAGAATACAACAGTCTAGCAAATATTGTTTTAATTACAAAAGTTTTTTTATGGGGGGGGGGGGGGGGGGCAGACAGACACACATTTTCTTCATCTCAAAATTATACTTCCTAATTTTAATATTTTCGATATTTATTTTATTTCTTTATTCAAATTTGACTTTTTCTTGGTCTTGGCAATATTTTTAAGATGTATTAATCCATGTTTCTTACTTTTTTCTTCTTTAATGGGAAAGTAGGCTAAAACAGCAATTAAAAGTTTAATTCTGCTGTACAGATTCATAGTTGTAATTATCTGGAATCATTTCTAACCCTAATCATTTTAAAACCCTAAATATTTTCAAAAAAAAAAAACATATATACATTTTTTTAGTGATGTGGGAAACTAAGGGTTTAAAGTGAAAACAACTTGCGTGAAAAAGAAACCAGACTAGACATTACATTATTCTTTAGGACACAATAAAGAACATTTACATTGCTCATTTATTATTGTTTATTTTTCTTTACAATCAGATCCAGATGAGGATAAGTGCCTTGCTGAAAATTCAGAATATATATTTGGCTGTTTAGCAGAAGGCAAACGACAGGCTCTTTCCTTGTTGCTGCAAAATGGTAGAAATGCAAACGGGAAAGATTTGAAATGCGCGTAAGTGATGCAGTCACTTTTTTCAAATTCTATATGATTGTTATTATTAGCATGATGAAAATTTTTATTTTTGTATTATTGTTATTATTACTATTATCATCATCATCATCATTGTTATTATTATGTTCATTACGTTTGTATTATTATTGTAAAAACTATTATTATTTTTAATAATGTTATTGTTATTAATTTTAAAGAAAGTTTTGACTTGCGCAGAGTAACGTGTTTCAATGTTGCCAAAAAAATGTTCTTTTAATGAAAAAGAAGAAAAAATAAATTAATTATTTAAAGTGAAATAAAATGAAATATAATTAAATTAAATGCTAAATCAAAGTACTTTACAGCAAGAATTAAAATTTAAATGTGGAATTTACCTTTTTAGGAAACATCTAAATTCTGTTATTATTATTATTACTAGCTGCACTTTTACGCTGTGCTCGTGCTCTAAAGTTGAAGAAATAACCTTGAGCAAATGTTCGCTTTGATCAGAAGTAAAAGGAAAGATTCTGTTTTAATAACTAAAATGTGCGCAGAGGATTTTATACACGCTCCAAGTTTATTCCATGATATGACATAGGCAATTCTGGTATAATGTCAACTGTCGGTCAAAATTCTCTCTTAAAGAAAAAAAGGCATCTAATTTCAGTGTGCTTTAAAATTATTCAAAACAACCTTAATTAATCGCATAAAGTCAGTTAATGATACTTCTTGATATCTCATCACTTTCTTCTTAAGGTAGGATATCCATAAGACTTTAAAAATTCGTTTCAAAAGAATGGAAAGCAAAAAAAAAAATCAAACATATAAACAAAAATTACTGTCATTCGCTAAGCTTAAAAGCTATTTATGCTTTACGACATATATTTGTTTTACCTTTTCGTGCCACCAATAGACAAATAATATCTACACTGTAAAAAATGAATGTTGTTTTTACAGTATAATGCAGCTAATTTTATAGCAATAAACTGAAAAGATTGCCAATTTTTCAGTAATAAACTAAAATTGCCAATTTTTCAGTACTAAACTGTAAAATTACTAATTTTACAGTTTATTACGGTGCACTTTACAGTTTTAAATTGGAACCTCTGCTGCCAGTATTATACTGATGTATATAACAATATAACGCAGCTAAATTTTGCGGCAATAAGCAGCGAAATTGCTAACTTTGCAGTAAGAAATCATAATTGCTAGTTTTACAGTTTATTACTGTGCATTTTGCATTTTTTAATTGGAGCCTCGTCTGCCAGTATTATACTGTGAAAACAACAGTACATTTTTTGCAGTGTAGAAGCACATCTAAACGCATTCTAATTTGTCTACCCCAACTGACCCTATTAGCTTTAAAACTCAATCATTGATTTTCAGAATGTACACTATTCTCGCTGACTGCTTTGTTGAGAGAGTGCAAGAAAAATGTGGAGAGGAAGCTGGAAAAGCTGCGAGAGAAGAAATGGATGATGTACCAGAAGACATCAAAGATGCTTGCGAAAATGCTGACATTGAAATTGACCTGTATACAGTTCGTCGTTTGTGATAACAGCCAGAGAGGAAAATGTTACAAAATAGTAACTACACTTCTATACATGAAATATTTCCGTATAAATTGTTAAAACACTCTTAAAATTAGTTTGAGGAAATAAAATAATGGTTCTGCATTTTCTGGTTTTGATTTAATTATTTGTTAAAATGATTGATTTTATTTTTTCCCTACCTAATTGGTTTTAAATGCAACATGCCTATCCAAAATAGAAATAAATAAGAAAAAAAACTGTTGAACAGCTGTTTACAAATCGTGTTATTTCCTTGAACTACAAAAATATAGGAACTGTTTCACTTGGATAACAGGATAAAATTATTGACATTTTATATACCTCGTAAATATAAACTTTTCATTTTTAATGACACTTTTTTGCAAGGTCAATAAAATCAGTAAGTGCGTACTTATTACTGATTATAATTATGAAAATAGAAAAAAGTATACTTGGTGTACTTGGTACGGGGTATAAACATATAATATCATAAAAAACCAATCAAGTACATTTATTTCAAAATCATTTAACATTTCCTAAATGTACTTGCAGCATTTGAAGCAGAATTTGCATTTGATTCATCAAATCGAGTCAATGGAAACGTACCTCTCATAGAAGGAAAAATTTTACCTGACACTCATACGACCTGATCGTACAAGGCTTGTTTTTGTATCTATCTAAAAGTGAAATTTAAATATGTTTAAATGTTCACATTGTTAAATTAAATAATATTTATAATCAATCATCTTGTGTCTGCTTCTCTCGATTGCTGGATCTGAATATTGATTAATATTAAGCTGTTAGTGTTGAATGACAAATTTTGAAGTTTACACGAAATATTATTATTTTTTGAAAACTAAAGTTGAGTTCCACAAAAGGTAATTGTAAATAATGGGGAAAATGATCGTTTGTTTGATCAATTTTTCCTTTTCATCAATACTTTAAAATATTCAATAAACTGATATCCGTTATGTTTATACTTCAAAACATTTTATTCCCATTTAGATATTCAGAATGCACTTACTTTAACTAGTTCTTGTCTTTGTAAGACCAACTCCTTTTAAAAGCAAACTTCATGTGTTGCCTTGATCTTCGGCATTGTAACAAGGGGTAGTTCTAAAATACAGTCGAACCCGCTTAATGGAATAGCCATTTTGGCACGAAAAACTATTCTAATAAGCGGGATACTAGGTGACCCGTGCGGAATTCCGCAAAAAAAAAAAAAAAAACTCTAAACTTAAAATTCAGTTATTCAGGTTCAAAGATTTCAGTTCTCGATTGGATGTGTTAGATTTGGTGTCTTAGTTTCGCTCCCCTGCTAAGGCGGTTTACTGCCGTCGTTCTGACAACTTTTCAAAGAGATCATAGACACGTTCACTTTCACAACTACTACAAAAGTGATACCCTATATTAAAATCAAATATCCAAGGCTACTACTAAACTAAATACTAACGTTATCGCAAAACTACCATAGTATTTTGAAACAATAAAAGTTACAATTAAGGTTTACCGAGCTAAGCTTTGGCTTGAAATGTCGCATTTAAAATTGATTTGAACAACAATGGTATAACGATTTTAACAGTTGAGCAAAAAATTTAACTTTTTCAAACTTCAATCGCTTATAAGTCGCTTAAACGTGGATTTTCGAGATTCTCGTTACGCGGCGCTAGCGGAGAAACGTTCTAAAGAACGCATTTTTTTTTAATATTTCGAATGAAATCAAAATGGAGACGATACGACAATTATTTCGCTAGATAGAGTCAATTTTGTGCCCAAAAATTGAAGTTCGAATAAAAAACGAACCGACACTTTTTAGAGGGTGGGTCTAATTTTCGTCAATAGCCCGCGGGATAAGCTTCAAAATCATAAATTTTCATGCAATTCGATAAAGAAATGAGCGAGTTTCGACCGGGTATAGGATTCGGCTTAAGAGAAATAAATATATGGAGATATATGGAGATTCCATTATCCTGGATGAAAATAATGCACTACAGCGGCTCGGTGCATTGAAAATGTATTATATTAAGCGGGATATTCCTTTAACCGATATTCTTATTCGCGGGCTCGACTGTAATACAAATTTTAATTTTTTCACTGACGTTAATGATATTTAGTTTTTTCTTGCGTTTGAGTGTTTTTATAGAAATTACAATTCAATGCTTACAAAATTTATCAATAGAATTATCTGACATTTTATTGTAACCAATGCCATTGAAGTATTACATGAATTCATCTGCACAATATAAAGAACAATATTTTTTAATTATCTAATTAATTAGTTAAAAAAGTACAAAACCTTTTAACACAAACGCGTGCTATACATGGGTCAACCATCTATTGTTTTTAATGAATAGTAATTGATATACATAGAACACAAAACCAAAGATTAGTTTCTATTTAAAAATCTTAATAAACAGTTTTTATCCTTTTAGAAGTTAGCTACAAACAAGTTCATATTTACTAGGTTCAAACTGCATTTTTAATAATGTATTTTTAAATATCAATCCAAAAGCTGAGATCATAAATAATTTCATTAAAGAGCAAAAAAACACACATATTCCAAATTCCATAAAATCTCGCTCTGTGGCAATGTCAATTTTTGTATGCAGAAAACATTTCGACTGAGTATATGAGAATTAACCAGAGACTTGAGATAAATTCATCTCACAGTTTCTCAAAATTTGTGCATTTTTCCTGCATGACATATCATTAAAAAAATACATAAAATATTGCATTTCGTTGTTTCAGTTGTTTTAGCTTTTACAAAGTAAGCTGTATTAATCTAATATGCCTAAGGTTGAAAGTTTTGCTTTCAATTTCAACGTTCACATGTTAACGAAGAACTGTTGCTCACCTACTTAGCTTTGCATTTTTTCTTAACTTAGAAAGCAAATAAGTGAAGAAAAAAGGCTAGCAGTGTGTGGCCTTTTGGCATGGCAAAATTTTGGACCAGCTATTTTTTGGACCGGAGACATTTTAGTCGCGACATTTCGGCGACAACATTTTGATCTCAAACCAAGGGAATTTATAGCATTTTATTAAAAGTTGATTAGAGCATAATGCAAAAATCGTGGGTTCGACCCACCATGGGTCAGAAAATGCCTTTTTTAAATATTTTTTCCCTCGAGTGAATTTTGTTGCAAATTTCCAAAAAACATAGGATCTAAGTTCATTGCAGGATCCTGAAGTACAATAGAATTATTGCATTGCAATCAGAAATTAAAACGAATATTTTGACACGGTAAATCAGTGCCATAAATGATGTTTCTTTAGGATGTTTGTTCTTCTTTTCATTTCTTCTTTTCTTTTGGTGGGTAATTCTTTAATACTTCCTAAAACTTTGAAAGTAAGACATTATTTCAAAGCTGTTTTATTCCCCCCTATCGGCCAAAAATGAACAAGCAGTTTTGACTGTTTTTCGAAAAATTACCAACAAAATAATCGGATTTTTTATTTCTCCCTGTCGATCTTATGTATCGCACGGATTAGCTAATAGTTATTGGCTTGTTAAATTAGTTATTGGCTGTAATGGCATCTCAGCTCAGAGCCGTATGGCTGAAGCTGCATCAATAGTAAAGTATATGTAAATATAACACCAATGATCGACACTAAAAATTTCTTCGTTAAACTGAAATAACCACACACTGAAAACTCCATTACGTTCTTCTCTAAAAAGAACCATCTTTTGTGTTCTTTCATAAACTCGGGATTATACTGTGAAATGAAATGTATCTTTCTTCTAATTTGTTGTTCACATTCATACACAAGCGACGCTTGACGCATCATGTAAGCAAAAGAAACAAACTGGTGCAACATGGCAATCATAAATGTAACATTAAGTACAATACTGTTATATGAACACATGTAACCGAAGCTTGTAAATAAACTAGCAATCATACCAAGAAAATTGAAGACAATCAACAAGAAAATAGGTACTCCCAAAGCATTTTCCATAAGAGATTTTAAGCAGTATACATCTTGGAAAATTTTCCAAAACTGTGGGGAAAACTTCTGATCGCGACCTGAAGCAAACAATGTGCCTTGCCCATTCAATAACATTGCATGGAAAATGGAAAATAAACCTGAGCTAAGCATAACGAGCATATTGGGCAGAAAAAAGAGGAAGCTAAAATGGGATATGATCCTCCATATCATTATTATTTCATTGTATGGATATTTTATAAATTTATAGGCAAGTCTATAGTCTTCGTTATCATTCGCCGCGACATAAACACAATAAAAGGCTGCACAAAAAATAGGAACCAATAAGCACATGGCAACCTGGACCCATCGTCGTAGAGGTTTGTGATGTAATTGGATGTCAAAATTATAATACTTTGCCAATGTATTTTGCAAAAAGCTTAAAAAGAGTTTTATTTTCAGTCTTTTAAAATAAAGGGCATGCCAAATTGAAAGACTTAACCCATTAAACATCGCCCATGCATAGTTGCCTTTAGCTGAACTAAATTCAGACAGAGTTGCATCATAGACGAAATCTAAAATATTATGCGCCATAAACACGTTTATTACAACTGCAAAGAATCTGCTGAAGAATTGAGAGATACAAATTCTTTTACTGGATGACTTAAAGCTGACATGTACTCCAATGGTAGTCAGTACTCTCTGAATACATTTACAAACTTCATAAGATGATACAAATTCCATGTGTATTTTAAGAGCTACCATATAACTACCTTTTTTGCTGTTAAATATATATAATACTGCGGCTTCACCTGTAAAAGATGTTTAAAGAACTGCGGTAATAGAATAACATGGTAAAAAAAAAGTTTCTTCTACGACTTATACACTTTCAAAAATCTAATAGTTTGTCTACTGAGCATACATTTGTATTATTTTAAAATAGTGAATTTTATATTTTAAATGTATTCCGTGAAATTACGTGCTGTTTTCCACGAATCATAAAATCGTGCAAAAAATAAATAAATAAATAAATAAAAACATGAAGAAGCATTTTGAATCTAAGAGTTAGTTTAATGAAAACGTATACTACTATTTCTCATACATAGCCGATGCATTTTCCATTTGTTTTAGTCTGAAATGATTACTTTTATAGGTTGTATATCACGGAAGAAATATTGTTCTATACTTCCAAAACATTGTATTTTTTACATGTTTCCTAGGATACCAAATTAGTTGATACATAATAATATCAACATGAATTTAAAGTGTATTCAGTATGTAATGCCATAGACAATATTTTATTGTATTTAATTATGTTTTTACTTTATTGCGGAACTCGGTACTTTATTGCCTAGTGTCTTTTAATGTATGAAAAAAATAAGTAGGTTGTGGCTTCTGTAATTTAAAATTCCATTTTATTTCATCAGTCAGATAAATTGTATTCTCTTATTTAGGTAATATAGATAAATTGATAACAAGCTATTACGTTCTTCATTTTTTTTAAACATAGACTATGAAAAAAATGATTTTATGACATGAACTAAATCTAGTTAGTATTAATTTGATCTTTTAAACGGCGATAACAAAAAATGCGGAAAAAAAGTCAATCGCAGATCTGGCCTACAAAATGCTATGCTTTTACCAAATGCTGTTGTTATTGTCATGTATGAAAGAGTGCAAAAGTGATATGAACAAATAAAAAATAGAAATATAAAAATACATTAATAAATAAGTAAAACAAAAAATAAAAATATTAGGATATAATTTAAATGTAACCAAAGGCTTGAATTATTGCTTGGCAAATTGTCCAGCTACGTGACGCTCATTTATATGACGTTTGCTAGATGCACATTAGTATATGAAGAAAAGAATCACTCAATATATTTATTTCTCATCGAGAAAAATTTTAAACAGTAGTACACTGTAAAAAAATGAATGATGTTTTCACAGTATAATACAGCTAATTTGATAGTAATAAACTGTAAAAATTGCTAACTTTTCAGGACCGAACTGGAAAATTGCTAATTTTACAGTTATAAACTGCAAAATTGCTAATTTTAGTTTATAACCGTACATTCGAAAGTTTTAAACTGGAACCTCAGCTGCAAGTATTATACTGTTTTTTATAGTATAATACAGCTCAATTTTACGGTAATTAACTGTAAAATTACTAGTTTTACAGTTTACAAGTGTGCAGTTTACACTTTTAAACTGAAACCTCGGCTACCAGTGTTATGCTGTAAAAACAACGTTCATTTTTACTTTCTTCTATATCTAATATATAGAAGAAAGTATTGGTTTCGTGAAAATTTTCGAATGTCGAATTTTGACGGATTTGCACGTTTTGAGGTGCGCTGAGTCCATTTCGACCATTTTTGGAAAATGTCTGTCTGTCTGTGTGTGTGTGTGTGAGTCTGTGTGTGACCAGTTTTTGTGGCCGCGCTAGAGCAAAAACTACTGAATGAAATCGAACAAAAATTTTTGCACATATGTACCACCATGTGAACTGGTGCACCTGACTTTTTTTAGCGAATTCCTCCAAGGGGGGTGGAGCAATCGCACGTGTTCTGCGCGGGGGTGATTGCTATATCTCAGAAAGTAACCGGCGGAATCAAACGAAAATTGGTCAATAGGTAGACCCTACTGAGTACAGGTGTTGATTTAATTTGTTTGTCAATATCTTGAAGGGGGGTGGAGCAATCGCACGTGTTCTGCGCGGGGTTGATTGCTATATCTCAGGAAGTAACCGGCGGAATCAAACGAAAATTGGTCAATAGGTAGACCCTACTGAGTACAGGTGTTGATTTAATTTGTTTGTCAATATCTCCAAGGGGGGTGGAGCAATCGCACGTGTTCTGCGCGGGGGTGATTGCTATATCTCAGAAAGTAACCGGCGGAATCAAACGAAAATTGGTCCATAGGTAGACCCTACTGAGTACAAGTGCTGATTCAATATGTTTGTCAATATCTCGAAGGGGGGTGGAGCAATCGCACGTGTTCTGCGCGGGGGTGACTGCTATATCTAAGGAAGTAACCGGCGGAATCAAACGAAAATTGGTCCATAGGTAGACCCTATTGAGTACAGGTGCTGATTCAATTTGTGTGTCAATATCTCAAAGGGGGGTGGAGCAATCAAAAGTGCTTCTTTTGTCATTGCACCTACTGTATCTCGGGAAATATTGCTGCGATTTGAATGAAATTTGGAATAACACTAACCCAATATGGAAGCAAGCATCGAATAAATTTTGGCGCCAATCGCCCCAGGGGGAGGGTGGGGTGATTTTTGCGCTTAGTCAACAATGCGAAAAATTAATTCATTAAAAAATCGCTTTCACGCTATTTAATTATCAAAACAGCTGAAAACTTTCAATGATTTGAAATTTTTAACTGTTGCCAATTTCTTTTTACTAACAAATAAAATGTTTGCAATTAATCTAAACAATTCTTTTGCAATGATTTCCAATTTCGCTCATTGATTCTGCATTTGCAGGGTTATTACGATAATTGGAAAATTGGTGCTGTTTCCTATTATTCGGGCGAGTACGTATTTTATTTTGTAACTGGAATTCATGAGATAGATATAGAAGAAAGTTTCGTGACGGCCACGACAGCTAGTTTGCAGTGTATTTAATTGCCACAAGTTGGTTCTTTGATGTCCGGTTCAAATTGTAACAAGAGAAGCGTATAAGTGACAATAACTCCTAAGGCAGACAAAATAAATTTTCGTGTAAAAGTGAAATATCCACACACCGAAAAGCCCATCATATCTTTATCTGATAAAAACCAACAATTTCTTACTTTTGATAAAATTTGATGTTCTTTTAGACGCACCCAAAAAGTCAATCTTAGACTCTCACTTTTTGTTTGTATCTGAGATGCCTGGTAAGCCATATAAATGAAAAAAGTAAAGTGAACGTATACTGGAAACGTAAAACTTGATGTTTTAAATTGGTTGAAATTTCCGCGCACGAATCCTAAATGCAGAAATAAAGCTGAGATAAGTCCAACAAAGTTGAAAAGGGATAGTGTTAACGTTGATAATCCAAATCCCTTTTCCAAAAGAGATTTACATATAAATACATCTTCACAAATTTTGAGAACAGCAGATATTGCCTTTTCGTTTTCTCTACGTTTTATAAGCAGTGCTTCGCAATTTGAAATAACAATCTGAACAGCAGTAAAGACGCTAACGTTCAAAAATACTAAAATATTCGGCATTATGTAAATAAAAGCAAAATGACTCATAGACCGAAACACGGTAAATGCTCTAGCATGATTAGGATTTTTAAGTAAAGCCTCAAATAGGAATATATTGTCGTCATCTCTTTTAAACAGCACATAATATGAACTGTACACAAGTCCAATAGAGACAGGAACCATACAACACAAAAGAAAGGATAGTTGAGGACAATGAAATGATTTTGATCTTTCTTCTGGTAAGTTCAGTTTATAGCATCGTGATAACAGTTTCATAAGTTGCTGAAAAGCATATCTTCCTTCATTTCTTTTAAAATAAAATGTATACCATAAACAAATGCTCAACATGTTAAAAATGACCCAAGCGTAATAGCTTTTAGCTAATCTGAACATACTACTAAACGCAAAGTGCAGAAGACTGATGCAGTATATCGAAATTGAGAGATGTATTGAAACTAGATAAATTTTAGATATAATTGAGAATAAGACTGAATACTTAGCTCGATCATAAACAGTAATACCAACTAGTTTTAAGACAAAAGCAAAAAACTTTAAATCTATAATTATATGTTGCATTTTTAAATTGTTGAATTGAAAATGCGTTTTTGCAATCAAATATTTTCTAGGCTATTAGAAAAGAAAATAAAGCTAAGTTGAATAAAAATTTAGACGTTTATGAAACAATTCATCAATTTTTTGGGTATCTCAAACTCACTTCCTAATAGCTTCTGCGCAGCATTTCATAAAGTTTACATCAAAATAAAGTCGATTAACTTTGCATTTAAATGATAATTATTATTGGGAAAAAAGTACTAACAAAACAGGCGTAGTATTTGTTTAATAGTTTTTATTACCTCGAACATTGAAAACATTAAAAAAGAGGCTGTTTTCACAACGCATCTCTTGACATTTTATTTTTCTTTTTCTCTTATTGCCTGGAAAATGTTAATTTTTAGGAAAAAAATTCATTAAAAAAATGGTTCACGCTATATTCAATGCGTAATACAAAACTCCAAAATAATTTCTGCAGAATAACTCTTTCTGGGAAAAAATAAAGTAGTTTTATGCTTTATTCGTAATGAAATTGTATTGTACTGTCGTCAGACCTAAATAAAAATCTTTCTGAATGATACTAGTTTATCGAATAATTTCCTCAATCGATATTGTAATTTGTTAAAAGACAGTTCTAACAAGATCGTTTTGCAGCGCTGTTAATCTATGAAATCATTAATCGTTTTCTCTCACGTAACTGGAATCAATACATGACTTGCAGCAAAAGGTCAAATGCTTAAGAAAGTTATGCAGATGAGTACAGATTTCGCAGAAAACCCTTTTTCTTCCACTTGAAAAAAAAAATGCATTAAACATGTGAGAGTATCTAAGGGGCAGTGGCAGAAGCTAAAAAAAACTTTCTCTCTCTCCCTCTCTTTATCTGCATCGTTTTATTTCTTCAGTTGTAGAATTTTAGCATAAAATATGAACTAGGAGTCAGTTTAATGTATTTATGTTCATACTTATCGCTATCCCATTGCAAGAAAATTTTACAGTGATACTTAAAAACCCTGAGTGTTAAATATTAGTGTCATCAGTTTTTAAGATTTCAGAGCTACATTAATTATACTCGGTTACTTTAAAATAGGCGTATCAAGTTTAGAAATGTTGTGTCATCTCCATGGAAACCGTACGAAAGGAAACAGCTAAACTCTGTTTTTTTATGCACTGCTGGTTGAGGCAGTTCATTTATTTTTCGTTTATCGAATTAGGCTTACGCTTTTATTCATATCCTTATGTCTCAGTTCTTTCTCATCGCTTTCTAACAAATCTAGTTATACATTAACAAAGCACGAATTTCCAAGATAAAGTTGTGCTTTATTAATGTTGATTTTTCAATAGAATAATAGTTTACGCACAAATCAATTTCAACCGTTTGTATTAAATCATTCTTGCTAAGGCCCCTATATAGACGAGCCGAAGCATCAAGATTAAGTTTCACACTTTGGATCCAGCTCGTGCTATTTCTTTCTGCCGATTGATGAGTGGTTGTCTTTTCTGGTAAGTTATCGCGTTTTGGTCAACTTCCAGTGTGCAAAATTATTAGCGGCACATGAATTTGGCAAAGTTTGGCAATGCCCGAAACTTTGCTCTGGTAACCCAACTCCGCAACAATGAAACATGAAAGTAAAAGTAAATAAGTTGGATCCAAAGTGGTGGAACTTAAGCTTGATGCGTCGGCCTGTCTATATAGCTAATTCTTGCAAAAGATAAGTGGCGAAAAAGTTCATAGCGTCGTAACTATAACAATCATTAGGGGCAAAGTGTGGAGAGTGGGAAATTAATTTTACTTTGAGCCACCAGCTGTTGTTACCCAGGGTATAAATCAGCTTGCACTTGTCAAATTTCTAAATTTCAATAACAAATTGAGTTTACTTATCAAGTTTTGGATACAAAGTTTGCCAATTGCCAAGCGTTATTTGTCGGCTCAGAGAATGCATGAACTGCTGAAAAGGAAAAGCATGCGTGTAAATTTCAACAAGAATTTTACAATAGATTCTTACTTCATTGAACATATATTAATATAAAACTTTCACCAGTTAGTTTTCAGACGAAAAGTGAACCTTGAATTCCAGTAAAATCACTATTTCTTGTTCATTTATACATATTTTGCTACTTTCCCCTGTTACTGTCCCTTAAACAGAATGTCCCGTAATCCGAGGTAAATGCATGGAGGTCTTTAATCAAAGGAACTGGGAAAAGAAAAGATGTCCCTTAAATGAAGGCTTTCCCTTTTCGCAGAAGTCCCTTAAAAGGGATACTACTGTACAATAGTGCAGTTGCTTCGTACAGTTAAACTTGACACAAGCATTAATATGGACCATGGTATAAAAATAATTTGAAAAATATTCCTACTGTTTTTAAAATGTCCAAGAACATTGTTTTTTTATTTTGTAAAAATGTTAGGAAAATGAATTCTTACAAATTAGAGATGTAAAAAGTCGAACATACTTACGTTTTGATACAGCATCGTTAATGTAAGCGAAAGATAATTCAAAAAATCAAAAGCGTTTATCTTCTGAGAAGACTCACATTTAATTCTAAATATTTTGAATAAAAACATTGATAAAAAGTAAAATTTTTGAAGTCCCACAAAAATTACTTCTAGTATAGGCAATGGTTGTTATTTAAATCTTGAAATTCGTAGCAGAATCATTAAAGGCTTGTGATCATAGATAAAATATCAAAGCTTTTTACAGCAAGTAAACTTAAACCAATATCACAATACGAGTTTTATTTTGTCCGGTTTGTTTTTTAATCTCCGGAGCATAATGAGAAAGTTCTAAGCTTTTAAACCCATTTTCCTTCATGAATGGGTATAAAAATTATTGATGCTTCTGATTTCATTTAGAAACTTGTAAATTATTTGCGCCTTTTCTAAAATAAAAGTGCCAGGTAAAAGCTTATAAATTCATTTCCAAGTTCTAAAGTTACAAGTCATATTTCATATTAGTGAAATAATATTACTGTTTCTTTTGAAAAATTGAAGCTAGAAAAATCATCATCTGTATATTCACATCAGTTCATCCTTCAAAATAACGATTTCTTGCAAGTTACCGTTTTTAAGAAACATGTTAATGGGCGATTCCCTGTAAACAGGTAATTGGCTGTCCGGACTGAGTATTTTAAAAATAACAAAGTATAATAAAGTAATTATCGCTCTTAATACAAGTAAAACATTAATACTTTGTGGCCCAATTGTATTTGGAGTGATAACGATTTAATTTTTTTTCTAGAAATTATCTAAACGCCAAAAACACAGTCCCCTGGCTGTCCCAATCCCATAGTCTAACTGTTAAAGATAGTATTTCAAAAAACCTATTAACACTACATAAATTTGTCAATTAATATTTAAAAATAGAATAATGAAGCTATATTTTTCTTATGAAATAAGAAAAGAGATTCTTATTTAGTAGGTAGATATAAGTACGTATTTCTAAAACTTAAAATTGTCATGTAAATTCTGTCCGGAGTTTTTTCAAACAGTCCCCTGCAACAAATTAAAAGCTGTAATACGAAAAATCTATAACTTTTGCAAATTCTTTTTGGCATGAAGTTTAAAGTAATCAGTGTGAATTTGCCGAAATCGCCGAGTACGGTGTTGAAACCAGGGCTGCGGAGTCGGAGGCAAAATGGTCGACTCCGACTCCGACTCCGGGATTTTAAAACTTTCGACTCCGACTCCGACTCCCGACTCCTGCTTTTTTTATTATTTTTTTACCCGCATATGAAGAGGGAAAAACCCTAAACAAAGGTTGAAATATTAAGTTCATTTTTAAAAGTTTCATTTTTATTCATGGTCGTAGCCAGGACTCACTTTAGGGGGGGGCGATAGCAAGCTGGGGTATCCGAGTCGGAGGTCATGAGAGGTCATTGTGACCTCTCAAAAAGTTCAATTTTCTCAAGAATTATCGCAGGTAATTTCACCACATTTAATTCAATTCTCAGAGGTCACTGTGACCTCCCAAAAAGTCCATTTTCTCCAGAGCAAAAGACAAGCGCTGCTCTTGTCATTTGACTCCGTATAAAACTAATCCTTTTCTTGTTAAATGGCCAGACTTTATTTTGACACATTGCATTTTTGCTGCAAAGACCCGCCATTTGAAGCCCTTTTTAATGATCCTAGATGCTTAGGATTTAGATATTGGACGCTGAAAATTTGTATCTGTTAGTTTCAAAGATATGTTTTCACCTCCATAAAATTTCATCCAAATCGGAGGTTGTCGGAGTCGGAGTCGGAGTCGACATGTTTTTCAGCGACTCCGACTCCGACTTCTTTGGTCCAAAATCAGTCCGACTCCGACTCCGACTCCACAGCCCTGGTTGAAACACTACTTTGCTTAGTTTGAGAGCCACATTTGTGATGATCCCCTGCCTAGTTATACTAGGCGAGGGACTTACCCCCTATCATGATTTATCAGAAAAACACAAACTTCAATTGGCCCTCTTTCAAACCAAAGTAATAGATTCATTTTCTGCCCAATAGTATTATAATTATACGAACATTTCAAAAAATTGTGCCCGGACAGATTTCGTGTGAAAAATGACGAGTTTACAGAGAATCGCCCTAATAAGTAGGGTCGAAGTTGGAACCTTTAAAAACCAAGATTGCTTTTTTTTTATTTTACAAATACACAAATATATAGGTGAAACGTAACTCTTGTTAAAATTCTGCTCCACATAACTCTACAGAAAAGGTCCCTTATCTTTAAAAAAAATCTGTTTCCATTTTCTAAGAAGCGGTCATTCTTTTCTACGTGATGATCATTCAAATGAATACATTGTTACGTTTCTTTTCTTTTTGGCGAAGATTGTAGAACAATTAATGTCCTAAGGTTACTCCTCCCAAGCATTAGAGCCATAATAAGGTATTCGAGGCAAAAGATGACGTCATGCATGACGCAGCAAGGTAGCGTGACCTTGAAATTGCTGCTATCAAAACCAGTAAGGTCTGAAACCAGAAGTGGAGGGAATTTCGATTAAGACACTGAAGTTTCAAGCACGTTTGAAGAGATTTTGGAGTTAGACAGAATCTTTTTTCCCTTTTGAGGCGCATCAAGCTTAAAGTAAGTGTATTATTACCTGGCTTTGAACGGTATTGCATTATTTTTAACTTATTTCATGCTAAAATGAAATAGGTGAACCTTAAATTGATAATTCATCGTTAATTGTAATCTTTGTTGGAAAATACTCAAATTTAAATGTGTTAAATTTTATCAATTTGTATGCTTAACAGCTTATCTCTATTACTCTATCTATTCAAAACTGAAAGAAAATGGCCATTTTGAGACAAAAAATGTCAATTTCGCGCCCTTTGGATATCTTTAAAATTTCAAAACCCGCCTATGTGAATTCTAGTTCATCAACGAATCTCTGTGCCAAGTTTGATGAAAATCCGTTGAAAACTAAATTTGTATGAGAAACAAACATGCAAACATACATCCATTTTTATATATATAGATAATATTGTTGTTATCAAAAACATTCATCTTACCTTTTGCAATATGCGAAAATGACAAACTAAGTCTAATATAATACAAGTACACGCAAGGGTGATTCAGCATTTAGTTTTCAACGGGATCATTTTCGTAAGGGAGGCGGGGGGGGGGGACATAAGTGTCATTTTCGGGTATAACAGGGGGACTAAAATCAATTTTTTGAAACATGTTTCTAAAATGCAGCTTTAGCCTATCTTTGGTCACTTCCAGGGGGTGTAAATGACCTCTTTCACTCCCCCTCAGTATTCGCGTTTGAACACACAGTAAAAAAGAGACTCAAATTTTTCCATAATTAAAATAGACGATATTATAAGAACATACGGATCATTTGAATAAGAATAATGATCAAACTTATAACTTTATGCAAAGCTTCAGTAAAAAATAAGATATCCGTAAAAAAAAAAAATAATAATAATGTGTACGAAACTAATGTGTGAGAAAGCTCAAATGTGAGAAGTTATTTTTTGCTGAATGTGTACTACGATAACTTTGGTATCAAAAATTACGAGCAAATAGCTTAAAAAAAAGCACATTTCGTAATTTATTGGCAATGGAAAAAAATTATTCGTTCAAATGCGGTAATTATGTATAGGTGCTGAAAGAAACTGTGAATTATCATTTTTTGCTCTAAAGTATATCCATCGCTCATTATTGTTTTAAATTAGCATTGCATAAAGAAGTGTATAGACACACATTTGTGCATATTTTGTACGGCTGGCTGCTCAAATTATAATATTTCTTCCACATACTGATCTTATCAGAAATAACAAAGAAAGGAGGTCAGAGATGTAGCATTATTACTAAATGAAAGTAAACAAATTGTTAAACAATAACAAGAAAAGTCAGAAATTGAAAAAGAAATTGGTAAAAATTTACTGATAATGGATTTTTTAAAGAAATGGTAATATGACCATTGATTTCAAAATCAGTACTCCAGCAAGTTATTGATAAAATTAAGATACAGAATGCAAAATAAGTTCAGGGGTTTATGTATATTTCAAAGGTATTTATATATTTCAAATTCAGAGGTCACTCATTTTGGGTAAATTAAATACTTAATTAATTTACTCTAGTGGAAAAATTCCATGATTTTTTTCCGCTGAAATAAGGATAACAGATTACAAGGATAAACTTGACAGTGAAATGTAGAGTTTTAGAATTTAAGCATTAGAGCAAAATATTTTGCAAATTCGTACTTTTGCCATTCGGATTTTTGCCATTGATTCGGAGTTTGTTTCCAGTTTAAATGCAAATTTTAAATTTTTCATTATATATTTAAGCTTAAAACTACACGAAACTACTACGAATTTTTTATCTTTCACATTTTGAATTTAATGTGTTCCCATTTTTTCTGAATGACCAAATTTTCAAAACCTTTTAGTGTATAGAATAATTATTTAAGAACATCGCACCTTAAATTAATCATTTAAACCATATATTCTGATTTGAATAATAGTTGATACGGAAGTTTCACTACGGCCTTACATACTCCCGTAAATACAAATACAATCACAAGTGAGTATTTTCGAAAACCTAATTTTTCTAAGCATTTCTTCATTTTTTATTTCCAAAAAATTAACGTTTTTGTTCTTCACGTTTACTTTTACAGATCTACAGGATTCGAACCGGAAGAACATCTAGGAAGTGGAATAAAACGTCACTTGCCTTACCGAAAACATTCCTTCCCACTTATCTCTGATCGAGTAGGCTTTTCGGAAGCGTGTATGTCGGACAAAACGTAGGCCCCGTTGTGAACTTGACATAACAGTCGCTTTTAATTGAGATTCGGAAAAAAAAAGAAGTATGGGAGTTTCTTCATTTCTGCTTTTGATCGTTACTGGTATGTATCACTTATTTCAAAAACTTTATATTCAGTAGACGTTGACATGTTTAATTATTTTATTGTTTTGTATAAATATAAATATAGTAAAACGCTCATTTTTGACGATTACTTTAACCGTAATTGAAGGACTGGAAGATGAAGGGGTTAAGTGAAAAAACAGAAATTGCGAGTAATTAAAGTTCAAAGTTTTATTGTTCCAGTTGTTGCAACTTTTTTATTTTCTGGTTTTGTCGTTGGTGTGCATATGAAATTTTTCTAATAACATCTACTTTTTGATGTACCAAGTTTTAATTGCTTGTCTGTATCCATTGCTTACCATTGTCTAGAGTATTCATTTTTTTGAAATGTAATATAGCCCCTTCATCCACCAAACCCTTCAATTGCTTTTGTTGTTTTGTATAAATCTAAATATAGTAAAACGCTCATTTTTGACGATTAATTTGACTGTACTTTGGTCATGGTCATTGGTCATGTGAAATAATCCTTACATACGAGTAGTTAACAGTAAAGGAATTCTTTGATGGAAAACTATTAGGTTGGTGCGTATGAAATGTCGGATTCTTAAGTGATTGTATAAAACTGCATATCTTTCTTCAAAAGCTGTTTATTCAATCAAAGTATGCTCCATTCGCTTCAATACACTTCTCCCAACGAGATTTTAAAGCGTAGATGCCTGTCTTAAAAAAAATTTGGTCTTTAGAATTAATAAATTCTGATATCGAGTTTTTTAGACTGTCTTCATTTTCATAGTGTTTGCCCCTTAAAAACAGCTCTAAATGCTTGAAAAAATGAAAATCGGTCGGCGAGAGATCCGGTGAATATGGTGGATGCTGCAAAACTTCATATTCCAGTTCGTTCAGTTTCGCAATTGTTTTGTGTGTCGGCAGAATTCATATCGGCAAGAAACTCAAAAGAAATAACAAAAGGGAAGACCTTCGAGAAAACCTACTTTGCTGAAATGAGTCTCTGGCAATGGACAATACGACTATGAATGAGGTTATGCCAAAGACAAAAGTATAACGAAAACAGGGAGACAAACGTCTGCATGTAAAGAGAATCCGACATTTCATACGCACCAACCTAATAATTTGAAAATTTTGATACGTTTTTGCTTTTCAGGTATGTACAAATAATGTGCCTCCCTTATGCAAATTAACATGAACAAGAGACAAAGTTTGACTTTTTTGGTAACCACGTGCGCACCGATTTTTCTATTATAAGTGTAAATTTTGTAATTATTTTCTAATTATGTCTCATATTGTATATATTTTGTCGGTTGCTTACCATAATATAGTATAGGCTGTTACAAAAATTTTCATTTATAATGTACTGTCATCATTGAGCGGTAGGAAGTGCTGTTCGGAGGGAGGGAAGAAATAGCAGTTGGAAACCCCGAAATAATTGGCTTATTATTTTTTTAAAGAATTCAACTTTACTAAAAATTAGTTTAAAGGCAACTGTTTATTTAAAATAGTGTCGGCATTTCAAATTAAAGCTTGCTAAGTAACTAAAACTGACTTGTATTAGCCTAAAAAGTCTTTAACCAGTACATTTACCTCCTGAAAAGATGCATCCCCCCCTCGTCAAACCTCTCGAGGTAAATGACACCCAATCGTTAACTATGGACACGTCAACAACTATTTTAGCTAATGTGTTTCAGCGATTGACATTTATTCTGCACATTTACTGTTTTAACAGAATTCCCCTGCAAAATTAGCCTTTTTACTTTACAAAGAGGCTATTATGACTTCAGCCCTATTTTCTTGCTCAAGAAGAAGGCGTTATGCAGGTCAGCGCTCTGTCAGTAGGTCGAGGTTGCCCAGTTATTCGTTTTAAGCTCGTCCTATTATCGTGCCGTCGCATCGCTTTTTTTTTTTTTTTTTTTGCCAACAGTTTTTATTTTTTGAAAGGGAAGATGCATAGAGCTTTTTCCAATGAAAGACAGCAATGCAAAATATAATTCCCATAACTGTTAAGAATTATGTTTTGCACTTATCACATTATTCAGCGTTACAAGTGTAAATACCGCTATTTTACCCAAGGAAAATCTTTATATGGGCGATTCTCTGTAAACTGGTAATTGGCTGTCCGGACTGAGTATTTTAAAAATAATAAAGTGTAATAAAGTAATTATCACTCTTAATACGAGTAAAGCATTAATACTTTGTGGCCCAATAGTATTTGAAGTGTTAAATTTAATTTTTCTTTCTAGAAATTATCTAAATGCCAAAAACAATCCCCTGGCTTTCACAATCCCATAGTCTAACTGTTAAAGATAGTATTTCAAAAAACCTATTAACACCACATAAATTCGGCAATTAATATCTAAAAATAGAATAATGAAGTTTTATTTTTCTTATGAAATAAGGTATAATTACGTATTTCTAAAACTTAAAATTGTCATGTAAATTCTGTCCAAAGTTTTTTCAAATAGTCCCCTGCAACAAATTCAAAGCTGTAATACGAAAAATCTATAACTTTTGCAAATTCTTTTTGGCATGAAGTTTAAAGTAATCAGTGTGAATTTGCCGAAATCGCCGAGAACGGTGTTGAAACGCTACTTTGCTTAGTTTGAGAGCCACATTTGTGATGAAAGTATGCATCAGGGTCGTTGCAAAAACAGTCCTCTGGGAAGTGATTTTATTAATATCAATTAATTTAATTATAAAACATATTAGTTATTATGTCCACGATTTGTGTCTTAATTTATAGGCAGTCTCGTAACTAATTTTGTTCCAATAGTTTTGCAGATATCACGCAACAAAGAGCAAAAACACAGTCACCTGGCACAGTCCACTGCCTAGTTATACTAGGAAGGGCACTTACCCCCTATCATGATTTGTCAGAAAAACCCAAACTTCAATTGGCCTTCTTTCAAACCAAAGTAATAGATTCATTTTCTGAGCAATAGTATTATAATTAAATGCGAACATTTCAAAAAACCGTGCCCGGACAGATTTCGAGTGAAAAATGACGAGTTTACAGAGAATCGCCCATATAGCACACTCCTGATTATCCACGGAATTGGGCGGCACGGATACCTCGGATAAAGAAAATCGCAGATAATCCTACGAAAGCGTAAAATAAGAAGTAAAGAAGATAAAAAATGTCTTTTGCTTCAAAATAATTGCATTGCACTTAAAACGTGATGTGTACAAACGGTGACGATATGTACAGTTTAAAAAAAGATTTGTATTTCAGTTTTTCATATATATAAAATCTATAAAGACGTGGTATTTACGACAACGCCAACGGGATATAACTTAATGGATGAAGTACACACCGCACTCTTGGGTAAGAAATGTTGAGAAAAAAACAAAATAAATTCGTACCTTTTCGAAAAAATAAGTTAATTGTGTTTGTTTCTTGTTACGAAATTTTTGCTTCACAAGAATAAAGTTAACTAAGAATTATTTTTCCCAAGACCCTCGCGTATAATCGAGAGTTTACTGTACTAAACCAGTATAAATATAAAAGTGAGGGCTTACCTTTCTGTGATGAGTCAAATCATAAAAAGAACGACTCGCTCACATGCGCATATTCCGGGATTACATATCACCTTTTTGTCAACGTAAACAAATGCGCTTGGATGTATTTTCATCTATATATTTTTCTCTCCTCCATATCTTTTTCTAATTTGCTTAATTTTATTTATTTATTTGGTTTTTATTTGGTTTGTATTCACAAAGGAGGTACCTTGTAACCGCATGAATGTGTATGCAATTCTTATTCCAACTTCCGCAATTTTAATTTTTTTTGATCGAAGTCAAAAACTGTTTTGAAGTTACTTTGCTAATTTGATATGCAAACAAAATTATCTTAGTTTCATCCGTCAATAACAACTGGATTAGTTGATTTTGCGTTACTATTATCACTCAGTATATTACGTAAGTATTATACTGTGTAATCACTCAACAAAATTTGCTATTTTAACAGCCATTTTGAATTTTTGGAGGCTTTGGCGAGGTGTAAGCGGAAAACGTTTCCAGTGTCTGAAATAACATTTTTCTGCTCTTTTCTTTTTTTGCACTGCAAAGGGAAAAACATACTTATATAAAATAAAAATATGTTCCATAGTTGTTTTCGTAACATGTAGTACTAAAAAGTAATTTAATAAATCTTTCTTGCAACCAGGTTTATCAAGAGAAGATATTTTCCATTAAATCGCATAGTTTTGTTATTATGAAATGTAAATGCCACTTTTCTACTTGTAACTGACGTATTCTTTGTTTTAATGCTTTATTAACATTCGAGCTCGCGTACTGGGTCTTTTCGACCCATTCGCAAGAAAAAACATTCGCAGCTCGATTTATATTTGAAAGAAGTGGACCAGGTCCACTGTAGCTGCATTCAAAGTCGACCCCTTGACCTTGGATATACTTTTGAGATGCTTGATTAATATTTGTCAAAATCATGATTGACGACTTAATTATTTATTAAATAATGTTGAAATGCTTGTAATATGGGTCATTTTGACCCAACGCGCGCTGTCGTGAATCGGCATGTCGCGCGCTTTACGAAAGGTTAAACACATTTTCATAATAAAGGAAAAAGCCAACTATCTGAAACATTTTATGTCTTTTCTTATCAAATAGTATTTAAAAGGAATGGGTTCAAATTTTTTATTCTTAAAATTATTATTCTAAGCAATTGAATTAAACCCAATGGGATTGAAATCCATATCTCCATTTGTGCGCATTAAGTTCACACTTGAACAGATCAGTGTCTCCAAGGCCGTATGCTAGAGGAAGGTTTAAACTCCCTCCAAAATTTTACAAAAATATTCCAAAAATGATTTTTAATATTTTTTTCTAGAAAAACTATTTTTATTAGCATTATTTTCAATATCATTATAAAATTAATTATTCTAATTGCAAAATTGTATTAACTCTTGCTATACCTCTACCATCTTCAGAAACGTTAGCTGTTTCATCATCCAGCGCTGAAATTTTATGCAGCATTTTATTTTTTAGAGTTATTTCTTAAGTGACATTTTCCCAAACATCAAACAAAAAGATTTTGTAGAACAGATGCATATAGTGCGTATTTTCAGAAGTGGAATTAAGAAATTTTCAGATTATTGAATCATCAGAAGAATTTCTAAATCTTAACAAAGTACAAAATTTTCCGCCGATCACATTTTTGTAATTGTCACTCTCATTCCTCATTTTTGCAAAATGTGAGCAGTCCCTCTGAGCTCAGTTTCTTGAATTCTGCAAAGTATGTGCGCGCTTCTACATTTGATCGCATTTTTCTGTTTTCAGCTGATTCTTGAGCATGGTATTAGAATGTCGGTTAGTTTTCTTCTTCTTCTTCTCATTATTATTATTATTATTGCTGTTGTAGTTGCCAATTTATAGCTCAGTCAGATGACTATAAAGCCTCCAAGCTAATTTATTTGAAAGCACCATACTTTATATTCAACATATTTTATTAGTTTTAAAAACTATGCATTTGAGAAATAATATTTCTAATAAGCTCATATAGATAGACGCACCTATTGTTTTGAGTTAGTAAAAACACATCCATTACTTTACTCTTCGTACGAAAAACGGTGGGGCCCGACATGAGATTTTTTTTTCTTCATTAAGTGCTTACAGTCATCAACTACATTTGCTCAATACCCATAATGAGCAAATATCTTACCCTCATTTACGTAATCTATTATGACCAAAATCAATAGAATGCACGAATGGGATCGATCCTGATTGATCATTTAAATTTCCCAAGAAATGTTTGATCGGGGAGGGCTTACCCTCCCCGAAACTAAAGTCTGGTACCGCACTGAGTGTATCTAACCTTAAATCAATGAAATGTGTGCAATAGAGTCTGCCCTAATATCTGTTAACAAGAGGTCAAAATAGTGCTTTGGATGAACGCAAACCTGACAATCATTCTAACAAAAAGTTGAAAGAAACATTTATATTATTTTAAAACTACATGCGCATGTGTGGTATTTTTTTCTTAACCCTGATCATCTATTTCTAACAATACACACTTCATAAATGTTATCTGTCTACTTGCTTCAATTTTCTAGGTCAATCTGGAAGGTATAAATTTAGAAGCTATGTTTATTGTGTAGCAGGTATAAGTTTCCATGCGCATAAAATTGTCATTTTGCAATGAAATGAAAGCTTACTTTTACTTCCTTAGAGCGGACGTTAACAGGATGACTTTTCTTTCTGTTATCGCTTGATTATTTTAGATCATTTAAACCATCTACCAATTTAGTTTTTGATTCGAGATTGCGACGATTAGACACATTTTATCTATGTCTGTTTTTGCGTGATTTTACTTTACCAATATACACCAACACCGGGCGCTAAGTGCAATGTGTTTTCAGATAGCTTCTGCTTCGGTCTCTGCCATGAGCAATTATAGCCAACAGCATGTCTTCATGATATGCTGAAGATTCAAAGCACTAAAATTTACTTTTAGATAGGTCAGTGTATAAACAAGAATGTATTCGATAGTTCAGATACTTAAAAAAAATCAAAAACAAGACTATTCTGTTTGAAAATAAAAATTTTTGGAGATAAACACTTTGCACCATATAACATAAAGTGAATTGTCAAACTCGGAATTTTATCTTTACACAAAAATTACATTTATGTCCTCGTAATTTTAAGCAATGGTTTTCCTTAAAAGTTTAATATCACCCATTTAAGCCATCGAAGCAAGTTGTAGTCCCAAATGTGCAACGTACAATTCAAAATGAGCTTTTTCCTTCCTAAAATAATCACTGACAAATTTCAAATAAAATAGGAATTATCTCCAGAGAATTTCTCAACATATCCGAATTTCACGTGGTGCTTAATCTTAAAATACAACAAAAAATGTCAAACAACTACGCAAACAAATGCTCAATTACTGACAAATCCTTTCAGTTACAACGCATAAAAATCAATCGGTCCTACAAAAATTTAAAACTTATTCGGACAACATCGCTCAACCAAAAACTCATAAAGAACGAAACCTCACACAGCAGGTGTCCTTCTGGAACAAACCATTGCATTGAAACATACCTCTTCTTCCTCGTCGAGTCGGTACACTGCACCCCCTGTCGTTTACCGCCAATAAATCAAGCAACCGATTCTTAAGTTTTTTTTCTTTCAGTTCTACAACATTCATTTGTTTGCTTGAGCTATTTTAAAGTCTGATATATACGCAAATTAAATGAATATGAGATTAAATATTGATCAGAGCATAATAAGGAAATTACAGTATTGGTCAATTTATTTATTTACAAGTTATTTAATAATGTAAAAACAATGGGGCATTATTGAGTCATTTCTTCGCGATTATTAAAACTGAACCTGTGCAGATGACAAATATCAATTTAAAGTTGATTTTAACTAACTTCAATCGCTTGTACCTTGTTTTCTGGTAAATTTATCAACTTATAATTTCTTTCCCGCTAGAAGAAAATCAGCGAAAGGGGTATTTTTTCTGCGCTTTCCAGTGAAACTAAAATTGAAACAATCCTATACTTATTTCGCATAGAAGGATTAATTTTATGTTAAACAAAAAAACAATAATAAATAAATAAATAAAATTCAAATTCAAAAGGTTTAGTTAGTTTGTTTGAGGGGGTGGGAGGGGGGAGTGAAATGTACCGTTTGCTCTATTTTGTACCCCTGACAACTTGTATGCAAAATTTCATGATGGCCATTTGAGTGGTTAAAGCGTGAAACCGTAATAAATATTCGTATTTTCGCATTTATAATGTTAGTATGAATTATCAGTTTTGTGTTATTTGTTATTCTTTTATCAAAATAATCTTTAAAATATTTTTTCAGGAAATATTATATTGTGTATGTATACAATTGAAACTATAATAGGGAACACAACGTGCATAAAGAATATATTAACTAGAGGCTGCAGATATATGTTTCAAGGCTTCAAGGAACCCCTTTTGCAATGTAAAACAGTATGACCTTTAGGATGTAAAAATCACCCGTGATGTAGCAACGAGGTGGAACAAGATACAGCTTAAATAGTAAAAATTGGGGATTATCAAAACAGCGAAGAATCAAATGGACCAAAAGTATAAATTTAGTACATGAATTCCGTCTAGAAAAACGATTAAGAGTTAAATTACCCAAAGCGCTCTATCTGCATTAAAATTGTAATCCATTGTAAATGAAACTACTATAAAATATAAATTAGCTATAAATTTCCTGTCGGAAAAATTACTGTAACGAAGTAATTATAATACTTAGCATAGGGCAGTAAAAACAGAATGAAGAAAAACAATTGAAATTAGCTGAGGATAAAACGACAAATATTTGCTCAGAATTGAAAAAGATAAAGAAAGAAGAAAATTGAAAATTGACAAATTATAAATATGGAGACCAAGCTGAAGAAAAATTTGAAACTTATGCCAAATCGTTCCTACTTCCTTCTTTCGACAAAATTTTGAAAAAAAAAAAATCCGTAAGTACAATTGTACTGTCCGTCCTTGAAAACCGCGCCTAGTACTCGCGAACAATTCCACTTAAAAAAAGGGTAGATGGGCTGTGGGTGATAACTTTCTGAAGTTTTCAATTTAAAACTTGCATTTGCTATATCCTTTTGACATATTCAACTGAACTATGTATTTGAAATTAGCATCGTTCCATTAGCATCGTCGTCCATTAGCACCGTTGTTTGATACGGTTCAAAATGCTTTTTATTATTCTTCCCATTATTGTTATCTTAATAACCCTATTTTGGTAAGATCAGAGAAGACCTGACGCATGCGTAAATGCGCGGAAGGTTTTACCTAAGAAGATCAGACAGTAACGTTTAGACAAGAAAAAGTACAAGTTCCAAAAACAAAAATGACTTAAACCAACCAAGAAAGATGAAAGTTAAAGGGCACTGAACTCCGCACATCTTATAAACCCAGGACACTCTAAAGGCTGACTGAAATGTTTGTGTCAACTCAAGAGTAAAGCTTGCCACAAACATTTTAACCTGATACTGGTGAAATTACCTGTAGGTTAAACCAGGGTCGCCGAGAGTTCAGGCGGGATTCTTGTCATTTTTTTCACTAGCCCTACCCCACATAAAATTTGTACTACTCCGATTCTGAGCTCGGCCCCTAAGTTTGTGCCCGTGAAAATTGAGACACTTGAAAACTTCTGATTGATGAAGAAAGATATAATTCATGAGTTATCTGCATTTTGAAGAAGGGTGGTTAGATAAAAATATGTTCTAACTTGAAAGACGAAATTTTCAGTGAATATTAAAGGATGAAGCCCGAGAGCAGTAATAGAGGAAAGGATCAAAAGAGGCCAATATCTCACAAAAGCAGAGAGGGGTATCTGACATTTGCACAAGAGAAGAGTCAAGCTGTTGTAAAAAAATCAAAAACACCGCGGTCCTCAAAGATCACCTTTTACGACATATAGCTTAAAAGTTATGCAATGTACATATGTCCGTACATTCCTTTAAAATGTATATATATATACATACATACATACATATAAGATCCGTGGAAAAGCTAGTCATAATTGTCCCGAAGATATAATAAATATATCGGTTGTGTGTGTCTGTGTGTGTGGACCATATGTTCGTACGTACAATGTACACAAGAACGTGCGGATGTTCAAGAAAGTAAGTAAACATTCTTTGAGGATAATTAAAATGATGATTGAGGTTAAAATTTGAGTGGAAAATCTTCCGTGATCG
The DNA here is from genome assembly GCA_038373865.1 of Uloborus plumipes. NCBI lineage: Eukaryota > Metazoa > Arthropoda > Arachnida > Araneae > Uloboridae > Uloborus > Uloborus plumipes. Next base: position 93,891 of record JAXGGA010001030.1, read on the forward strand.
CAATACTTCCTTCACTTTGTACAGGGAAGTAAAAATAGCTCCTGATTGAAAATGCATAAAAAATGGTTAATTCATAAAGTAATAAAATTCCTAACAGCGTAACTAAAAATGAAGTTTTTAGCAAGTCATGCATTTAAGCGAGTTTAAAGCAAACAAGGAAATAAAAGAAATGGAATAAATTTAAATACTCAATGACGTTTTCTAAAGTTTGCACAGATTCAATTTAAGTTCACTGCTTGAAAACACTCATTATCGCCAGGTTTTTGGAACAGACTTTTCTTTCTGTTTTTAAAGCGTGAAAATAACAATTAAAATTAGCTCAAAAAGTTATTTGCGTGTAAATTAATGAAAAATGTTCTCTTTTTTTTAATGAATTTACACGCCTTACGGTTGTTCAACCTGCGTCAAATCCCGTCTCTCTAGGGGGAAAAACATCACTCATATATTACTGCAAAGGACCGAATCAAACCAATACGTAAAATCAAATGCGTAAAGAAGTGCATCAGAAGAAAGTGACTACATGGGAGGGAATGAATGGCACAGGTTGCGCCAAGTTTTTAGGACTAAGGATAATTTGAGAGAGGTTCGTTCTTGGGCCGTAGTATTTGAGTGGAGTGCCTTGCGCCTTCGCACTTGGGGAGAATTTCCCTCCATGTTAATAAAACTCTTTCAGGGGATTGATCCATTAAAAAAAGGTATAGAAACCCTGGTACAGATATTGGAGGAAAGAGGTATTGATGCATTGAAATATGATCTTCTTACACTTACAATCTAAACATGAAACGAATGAACATTCTTTTATCAAAAGTCTAAAAACTCTACTTGTACTAAATTTGCGTCCCATTTCAAGCACCAAAGGAGGCATTTTTGCCTGAAGACCTTTAACTGACCTTTTGAGTTTTTAACGTCAAATTTCATCACAGTTGTCGTCTCCTGAGGCAACGATATGATATTTTTACTAATTTCATAACTAACACTAGGGAAATTTTTCTCCTTTTTTTGCTGAAGTTTTAAAAATTTGAGCTCGTAAATCTTACAGAAGATATTTTATTTTTCTTAAAATCTACATGTATGCATCTGTAATTTTCATGGACATTGGTTAAATTTGACTCAAATTTAGTCCGAAAAAAACGTGCAAAATGAGGCACCCCGGGGGTTAACCCCAGAAAAAGTAGACAAAATACAACGTATTCTTTTTGTTTGTGCTATTTATTTTTATGATTCCAGACAAACATTTTTCAACTTAAAAAAATTCCTTAAACTGTTACCGTTGTAATGATTTAAACATAATTAGTGAGGCAAAACTATGGCAATTAGAAAACACATTTTGCAATAAATATTGACAAATTATTCAAAAACTATATCTTTCTAATTTCAGGAGGGAAAGTATTTACCTTATTCTCATGTCTTAAAAAGTAGCCCCACTGATCAGTAATAAACTTGGCAATTTACAATGATTTTCTAATAATGACAACATATAGTTAAAGTACTTTACTTTTTTTAGTATGATCTTGAACATATCTTCTATTTAGGATTTGGAAAAAAAACTGCAACGCCAAATTTTATTCATAATCTGCAGCAACTTTGGTGGAATGTTTACTGCCCAAATTGCTCCTCATCTCATTTGATCTATGTTGACATAAGGAAGTCTTCCTTTCCTCAAATCATTACCGAAAATCAACTTTGAATGTACTGATAAATTATCTATATATATATATATATATATATATATATATATATATATATATATATATATATATATATATATATATATATATATATATATATATATATATATATATATAAATGGATGTATGTATATTTGTATGTATATTTATATGTTTGTTTGTATGTTTGTATGTATGTTTGTTCCTTCTACAAATCCAGTTTTTGTCAGATTTTCATCAAACTTGGCACAGAGGTTCCTTGATGCACTAGAACTCACAAAGGCAAGGTTTTGAAATTTTAAAAAAATCCAAAAAGCTCAAAATTCAATTTTTTTTGTCTCAAAATTGCCATTTTCTTTCAATTTTGAATATATAGAGTAATAGAGAAAAACCTTTAAGCATACTAATTGATAAAATTTAACAGATTTAAATATGAGTATTTTCCAACAAAGATTACGACTAACAATGAATTATCAATTTAAGGCTCACCTATTTCAAATAATTTTTTAGACCGATGCTGTAATCATAAGAACCCCGGGCAACGCCAGGTAATAAGATAGTAAATTAATAAAACGCAAAATTACTGTACAGATACTGTCTTCAGGATAACTTTTCTCAACCAAACACAAACAAAAGGCTAAGAAAACCACGCTCGTTATTGAATTTTATTTTTATGCGTTTATTTTAATCTTAATAAATCTTTTTCATCAGATGCTTATCGAAACGTGTTTATCTTAATGAGCTACCTTTCTCCGAAACACTTCCATCAATATGCAATCCCGGCGAAAGCGAAACTTGTTTTCGAAAAAGCGTCACAGTGACTCAGGAAACTCGAGGAGGAATTGTTGTCCAACGCTCCATCGCGCAATCTTTGAAGCATGAAACCGAAGAATTACACAATTCCTTCAGAAATAATTCAGCGGCCAGGAGGGATTCATCCAATGCTCTCGTTTCCTACACAAATTCATTCATAAATCGAAGCTTCTTTTGCAGTTCCAGATTCCATTCATAAGCAGGAATTATTGATGTGATTCATTTTTATCGGGTTGCGCGATCCTCGCAGTTTAATAAGTTGCGTAAGGAGGGATAAAATGTATCATTTTCTGGTGTGCGGAGTGATTAAGATTTTGTCTTTTTCTTTAGCCCTGGGCATGAGATTCGTCGCAGGATTCGACTGTAATGCGACCACGCTGGCCAATCAGTGTTACAGTGACTTGGTCCATTACGAGGGACTGGGATTCCCATTGTACGGCAGAAACGAAGAAGAGCTGAATGAAACGTGCAGGTAAGAGAAAACCTTTGTGTTTAATACTACGCACTTAGAAATAAATGGTTGTAGGCAGGGTTTGAAAATACCCAGGTTTTTTTGAAAAAGCCCAGCCCACCTGGGTTTTTAATCTAAAGCCTGGATTTTTTTGGCCACGGGGGTCCACCCGGACTTTTTTAGGTTTTTTCAAAAGTTATTTTGATATTCTCTATTTAAACATTGTGCACCTATTTTTACTTTTGCTTTTTGTAGAAGCAGGGGAGTAGTGAAAAGAAGTCACTGTGACCTCCTAAAAGGATTCTTATTCCGCAAATTTGGAAACAGCATTGCAATATTGAATGTTTGATACTGATATATTTTAAATTGATATTGGAGCTGAATTTATAAATTGGAATAATTATTGCTTATTTTGATCTCCAAGTATTAAAAAAAAAACAAATAGTGTGAAATACAGGTGTAGTTTTATTTCTAATACCTAATAAGTTGTCAGGAAAGGAAGTTGGCAATTTCTGGAACAAGTACTGATTAACCCTACACTGCATAGCGTTGCCAATAGGATACATGGACTATTTTTCTTTATGACCATGCATAAGGCAACTCAAGCATAAAAAGCAAGTATTGGGTATCTTTAAAGCAAATATAACCATCTATCCTCAAAATTAATTCTTTAAAAATGTGTTCCAATGTTTTCTTATTACACTAAAAAGCATATAATTATATCGCTGCTTGAAATGAAGAGTGGCATATTTGCAAAACACTACTTTTCAGGAGAGCGTTTCAAAGTTTTTGCAGTAAAACGGCATTTTGAAGCAAAATGGTATTAAGGGTACTTATGCCGAATCAACTTACAGAGACATAGATGTTCCTCCTCCAAGCACTTCTTCAGCACTGACGCAATTGCGGCTGTGTCGTTGTTTACTAGAAGAAACTCGCCAAAATACCAACTATGCACAACGATACTAGCAATTGCTGTGCGATATTTTGAAATTAGAGATATGCCGATATTACCACAAGAAAGAGTAAAAAAAATGAATTTTTTGATGTAGTAAAAAAATGATTTTTGCAGATATGCCACTGTTCATTTCAAGCAGCGATATGTCTTTCAAAGAACAAAAAATCATACAGTGTAGGGTTAAATATTGTAACTAACTAAATATTATAACTAAATAGCTCAATACCAATTTCTAGGCTTAGTATTTATCATAGAATTCGTTTGTTTTAGGTTGTCTCTTAAATAAATTCTTTCAATATGCAGTAAATTTTGAAAAAAATAATCAATTTACTGACATAGTGGTTTTTTCAAGTGGACCCGCCCGAAAAAATCCGGGCTGTTTTTGTTTTTTTTGGACTGTGTTCGCTTTGGCGAACCCTGATTGTAGGCGCAAAAATTTAAAACTTAATTAGTACACAGGTAAGAAGAAACTCTCATATGTTTTAGGCAATAGATGGTAATATTATTATAATATTTAATTTATTAGGTGGTGTTACACTGCACGATTTATAAAAACATTTTAATGAAAGCATAATAGATGCATCATCAAAATAAAGATGCTAGGGTGAGTTCTGGTAAGTGCGTCCACTGGGAATTATATGAACAACGTCCTGAAATGGCTTCTGCAACACATCGACTATGTTAGATAACTGTCTAATGGTAATTTCAATAGGTAGAATTCAGGCCTGGATTCAATAGACTAAACACAATCAGAGACAACTTAAATGTCTTCAAAAAAACTCTAAAGTAAAGATTGAGAAGGTTTTGTTTCAGTATCTCTTGTAGTCATACCAAGCAATCGAAGTCAAAAAATGCAAGTTGTTTCGTTTGAGTGATAGCTACTAATAACATACATGGGGTATTTTGATCAAATACTCTAACTAAAATTTGTTTATATGACGGTACGCACTTTCCCTTTCTTTAAAGTAAGGTGGGGGTAAGTGCGTACGATTATGATGGGGCAAGTGCGTACCACTATCATGAGACATATGCGTACTATTATGCGGAGCAAGTGCGTACCATTATGATGAGGCAAGTGTGTACCATTACGTGGAAAATCCGACTCTCGTAATTCACCTTTAATTTTGCTTATAACTCTTTGATAAGCCGATTATAAATCCGACATCATTTCCACCAAGTATTTATATTTACATTGAATGCGGCATAATATTTCAATTTTATTCATTACCTCTGAAATATAGTGGCTTTTAGATATCAGTTAGTAAATTTTTTGTTGAAAATAGCGATCATAAGCTATACTTAATTTAAACCAGAATGACAAATGAAGCAATGAAATTAAGTGAAACACTAAATAAGGAACCAACTGATCCAAAAAACGAAGGTGGAGTAATGAATAAATTATATTTAAGAAAATTAAGAACACCTTGTGAAAAACTATTTCAATGTACAAGAAAAAAAAAGTACAAGTATCATATCATGATCAATTCTTTTCTTTCTTTTTTTTTTTTTTTTGCTCTTTATTTTGTATTTTTTCTTACTGCTGCTGATTTTAATAAAAAAAATATTTTAAAACCGTATTTATTCAAAAAAAAAAAGAAAAAAAAATGAATTGTTCACTTAGGTCACCTAACGATCTACCATATAAATATAATTAAAGAAAATCACAGGGGTACGCACTTACAACAACGCTATTAGACGCACATGTCTCATCTTACATTTAAGAAGGGGTAAGTGCGAACCCTGGCTTAAACACAGACTGATTAATGTATTAAACCAAAATAAACTATGTAGACTATAAGTGATTATTACTAAATAAAAACAACTTACATTTGCTCATTTGGTCTCATTAAAAGGGCAGAGGAAGAATCACAGACACAACTCTCTTCATCTTCAAATCACAGTTGTTCGCAAGACACGTGGGATATCACTGATTGCGTTTCATCCATTCAAGCAAGGGCTGATCTCTAGTATTAGGAATTATCCCAAGGCAATTACCTAACATATTTAATATGCGCCAGAAGTTTTTTCCTGCTCATATTCACATAATTTAGGGTGGACGCACTTACCCCGCTAGGTAGGGAAAGTGCGTACCTTAGAATAGGTGTCATAAACCAGGTCACCGAACCTATGCTTATGGTTTATTTAACGTATTATATGCTTGAAAATCTTAGTAAAGGATCGGGAAAGAAAACTAAAAAAAATTGTGAGTGTACAAGATTTTTCAATAGAGCAGCATCCTTGAGAACATGAATTTTGAAAAAAAGGGTACGCACTTACCAGAACTCACCCTACATTATTTTTTCCTTTTTTAAAATTGCTTCAAAAAAGACAATTCTCTTTGAAATTGGATACACGAAATTAAAAGAGTTCTGACGTAAAAGAAACATTCAAAACATTTTGATCTCGAACTTTTTAAAATGTTAAAATCAAGTGTTTAAATCAACACAAATTTCATAAAAGATGCAGACACTTGTGTTTCTGCTAGGAGCTCCTTTTTAAATGAAAAAAAAGAATTACACCTTTAATGCATTTTTACATCTTTAAGTTCATATTTTTTAGCATTTAGAATACTGGAATGCAAACCTAAAACACGTGTTTAAATTTGATTTTATTTTATATTCTTTTTTTTTTTTTTCATCTTCTTCTTTTCTCTCTCTCACTCTCTTTCTTTTTCATAAATTTGTGTCGGTTTTATGTGTATTTTTTAACATAAGGTAGTTATTTATTTGTTACAAATGTATGAGTTCAAATTTAAGACAAATTCAAAGAGATAAAAACAGAAGAGGTATTTTTTGTGAAATTTACTTATTGACAATGATTTTTCATACATACCGTCTTCAGCAATCTCATTTTGGTAGTTACTCGCTGTTTGGATAAACTACGCTGAAATACAGTAATTCCTCCATACAGCGATACATAACTGACCAAATAATACCTAGTATTGGTAAAACAGCTACTATATCATTGAAAGTGAATTGAAATGTAACTAAAAAATGTAGTTTTTAGCGGTTTTGTTACATTTGTGAAAATTCTTGGGAAACGATGATATTTTAACAAGCGTTAACTAGAAAATAACTTGTTAACTATTCTTTGCTAGTTCCTGGAACAAGGCATAATTCAATAAAAAAATTAATGAGCCTATCCCGAAAAGAAATTTTATGGCTCGAAAGTTTTTGAAAATGAGTTTTCATTCTTTTGGCGATATTTGAAACTGATTTAGTGGAGAACGCACTTGGAAGGACGATTCACTAATGTATGCAAATTCATAAGAGTGTGATATACTATCATTAAAGAGGAACGTTCTTTATGCCTGGTTCAGGAAGAGAGCATGGAACTTAAAAAATTCAAAACAGACTTGCCACGGAATTTCTTTTTACTACAAAGTGGTAAAAAGCTAAATAATTTATTCTGTTATTGTTACGAATGAATGAGAAGGGGGAATCAGTGCAAAGAATGATTGCTATTTCCTACCTCTTCCTAACTATTTTTAAGAGCTTCAAGAAAAAAAAAGAGAGTGATTTACTAAGAGACATCAAAATATTTTTATTTTATCGGAATTTAATTTATTCCTTGTCTCGAAAGAGGATATGAAATGTAAATTTCAAATAGATTTCAGACCAAAAAGAATTTTATAGCGAGAAAGAACAAAAAATAGAGATTTTTTTTTTCTATCTATGTTTCAAACTAAATTATTACTGCATAAGAATAAGAATAAGAATAGTTGTCTTGATTTTTTTCGATTTGTTAGCTCTCCATTATTGTTTAAAAGAGGTTAAAGAAATCAGAAAAAGAACGATTTTCCAGTGTATGCTGATTAATCACAATTAAAGATTAATCTTTGTATCAAATTTTCTGTGTACAAATAGTTTTAAGTGCTATCATAAAGTTTATTTAAGGATATCTTAATTTTTTTAGTTTGATTGCCGACTCATTCGATTGCATAGACGTGTATGCTGATCTCTGCAATGGGAACCCAGCATGCGATGAAGAATGTGTTGATTTGTTATACGACATCAATAGATTTTCCAAAAGTACGAAGTTGAGAGATCTTGAAGACGAAATTTGTGTCCCAAACAAACCACTCCGAAAAAGTAAGTTTTTTAATCTGTTTGTTAACTTCAGATTGAGACAGTAAAAGCAACAAACTTTTTTTTTTTGTAGGTATGTTTGTGTAATGTTTAAAGTTTTATTGAAAAGTATATGAAAGTAGTTACAAATTATTTTTAAATTTTCTGACTATTAACATTATTTGCTTTTTAAACTCTTAAAAATGCGTACTCAGCCAACATACTTCTTAGGACATGCTGAGCTGTATAACTATACTTCGCCTGTAATATTTCTTCTTTGGCTATATTATTGAAAAAAAAGTTTCATTTCAGTACTCATTCAATTTAAATGGAGCAGCATGAAAGGCTGAATTCTGTTTTTTTATAATGTGTTGAAATGTGTGTTTTCCATTTGACATTTTTAATGACTCCATATTTTAATTATTGCTCTACGAGAGATGTTTTCAATTTTTTACACTGTCTCAAAAGATAAAATAAGCAGCACGTTTCCAGATTTTTTTAGTGTCTTTAGTTTAATATTTATTTTGATAGTAACAGCGACATGGGTATCTGGCTCAGTTAAGGAATACCCCATTAAGTACAGATTTGTGATAAAATTTCTTTGTGACCAATTTCATAGCAAATCCACTTTTCAAGGTTAGCCTGACGTGTCGAAGTTGGACATATTGAGGCTTATGGAGTCGAGAGTCGACCCGTTACCCTCAGAATTTACAGATCTACCGGGACTGTTAAATCGGAATCATGGAGTCGACGTCAGATGGGTTTTGGGTACAAGAGTCGGAGTCGTGAGACGGATACTTTAAAATTCTAGGTATCAAAGAGTCTGGCATTTTCCTACCGACTCCGTACACTTGATTTAAGACGAATAGTGCTATGCACAGTGGTAGTAATGAGACAATCGGAAAGAGAAAAAAATACTCGCCACGGCTGCCAACTTTCCCGATTTGTTTGGAAAACTCTCGAACTTTGAAACTCGTCTCGAACTCCCTAATGAAGTAAATATACCCTGAATTTTATCGACAAAACTAAATCCTTAAAATAAGGTTTATTTAGTGATTAGAATTTTTAGAAAATCCCAGTAGTAAAACGATTGCGAAACGAAACCTTTTCATACCCGAGTAGGATAATTGATATATTCTACCATGCTTGAAACATTTTAAATTTGTGTTTCCCAAAAAAGGAAAATAAAACGTTCTCGATTTTTTTTCTCGAACTTCTTGAATTTTACCTGCTGCAAGGAATATCCATTATCACTTATAAGAAAATATACTAAACCCTTTTTAATCACTTTTTTGAGTGAATGTTAAAGTTTTTTTTACTTAAAAAAAAGAGCAATAGTAATCTTAATATCCAAATTTTGGGCCCTGCCAGATACCTAAAGCCTAGTTTCGGTCTTATGCAGGATCAATTCATGAAACTCCTACTTCTAGTTTTAAAATCCTTTTTACATTCAAACTTTAGTCGTTACATTTCTTTCATACAAAATCTTCCTCATTTTCATACTATGATGTCTGTAGCTATGATGTACTATTTAAGGTTTTGTGATTGAAGTTGATGCCATAAGTCAGAAGCTAATTTAAGCATGTAAATTTGGTTTTTTTAACGTTTTATCGTACAAAATTGCTGATTGCTGCTGACACTGTACGATTATCGACTTTTCATCTTAAAGTTTGCACTTTGACTTACGTTCTTTTACTTAAAAAAGGGGTTCCCCGCAACCCCGAAATACGTTTCTGCAGTAATCAGCAATTTTGTGCTACAAAACATTTAAAAACCTTAATTTATTTTTCCAGCATAAAGGTATTTAGTTAATTTTTAATTCGGAAATATCGAGGATTGCGTATTAAAGAAAAACCTGCGGTGAAATGATTTTTAATTATGTGCCCCTTTTTTCCCCTCTTTTTACTCCTTTAGTGTTCTTCACTAGAGTAATAAATAATGCAGAAGGGGCAGATGGTTCTTGAAAAGCAAATGTAACACTTTTTGGGGACATAAAGTGGTGCGATATATAATGTTATCAGCACACTGCAAAAAATAAAGCGTTGTTTTCACATTATAATATTGGTAGCAGAGGTTCGAGTTTAAAACTGTAGAATGCACAGTAATAAACTAAAATTAGCAATTTTACAGTTTATCACTGTGAAGCAACAATTTTACAGTTAGTTGCTTCAAATTTCCAGTTTGTTACCAGAAATATAGTTGTGTTATACTGTAAAAACAACAGTATAATACTGGAAGCAGAGGTTACAATTTAAAACGGTGAAATACACAGTAATGAACTGTAAAATTAGCAATTTTTCATTTTATTTCTGTAGAGCACCAAGTTTACAGTTTATTAGTGTGAAATGAGCAATTTTGCAGTTTATTACTGTAAAATTAGGAATTTTTATAGTTTGTTACTATGAAATTAGCTGTATTATAGTGAAAAAACAACATCTAGTTTTCACAGTGTAGATGAAAAAAATTTTCATGTTATACTTTAGCTATGTACCCATTCATTAACCTATTTCTCTAACTTTTTGTCTTATTCAAGTTTACATGCTATTTCACAAGTGGAAAAATAAGTTGAAAAATAGATGCGCAATCCATTTCTCAAGGTTTTAATTAGAATAGATGAAACTATTTCACAATAATAATTCTTTGTGAATTTCACCCGTCTCATTAACTATTCCAGCTTATTTGGAGAACTACAGATGTCTTGAAAACAATGCGGATCTGTATGCAAAATGCCACAATGATTCTCAGCTTTCTCAGGAATTTATGGCAACAATTCAGGATCCGAGGGAATCTAGTGCTGCAAGGTGTTGGTGAGTAAAATAAAAATTGCCAGAAAGCTCTTTTTTAGAATTCACATTCTCAAGAGTCCTATTGGTATGCCGTTTGATATAAATAAAACGAATGGGTACGTGTACTGAGAAGGTACAGTTCTCAAATTTTTATTTTTAATGAATTCTTAGTAAATATGAAAATGAAAGTTTAAAAAATGCAAAGGAACTTATGCACAGAAGCATTTGCTTTGTACCTTTGAAAACAATCGAAATAAAATTTAATCCAGCTATGTTGCTATGTTCCACGACATTCCTTAACTCTGTGTTATGTGCAATATCCGCCAATAGCTGTGTCATTTGTAGAAGGCTAGTAGATAATGTTAAATTTGTCATTAGTCTTTGAAGTCAATACTTTATTAATATTTTATGCTTACGTTAATGTTTTTGCTTCGTTCACTGGGTCACATTGAATATAGTGGCCATTTTTACCCACTTTATGACCCTAATTGGCCACTTTAAAAAAGTGCATCATTATCATGAATATTATTGTAAGAAATGCACTATTTTTTAAAGTTTTTTTAAGAGTTTAGATACCTTTTAAATCCTTTTTTGGATAATTGCAAAAACTTTATGTATTTTACTGCAAAATTTTATGTATTAATATTTTGTGAAATAGGAAGACTCAAAGAAATACATTTTACATTTTTTCATTTCTTGCATTAAAAGCGAAAATAGAAGAAAATGCTTCCAAAGAATGCAACAAAAGAAGCAATATAGTATGAAGATACACCATTAAATATTTACAATATCAGATACAACATGCCTGCCAATCAAAAAATAAAAAAAGAAACTGATGGGTTTTCCCAATTTTTCTTCAGCTCTTTTGTTTCAAATGTACTCACCAAACATCTAATTATGACATTTCCTTTTCCGTCAGTTAATGTACTTCATGAATTTTTTGTCATGATAATATCAATGTTGGTATGCATTTACATTAAGCAATCTATTCTGTTGTGTCTCTGAAGTTTGACAGTTCGTTTTGCCGGATTGTTTATAACCACTTTTTTACTAGTATTTATTGTTATTTATTTTATGCTTTCAGCAGTGTTAGAATTTATATTATTGTTAGAATATATGATGAAATATATATTTTAGCTTTTTGTAAATAAAAACACTGTACGGCCAGGTATTAAATTGGCATTAATTCTTCAAGGAATCGATTTTGAAATCAACTGCTTTATGCATGTAAATACTAGTTAAGTATTTACAAAATTTCATTTTCAAAAGTCAGAGAAGAATTTGTTACTATACGTAAATAAAGGCTTTTCTGTAAAAATCTGCTCATTTTCTTTGCTGAACATTATCTTTATATCCTGGCAATTTCTTTTGTTACTTAGTGCTCTAAGAAGTCCGTTTGACAATATTTCTGCGTGCATTAGAATCAAAAACCCTAGAACTCTTGGGTAACATACAAGATAGAGCACATGGCTACAGTGCCACAAACCAATATCCAACATAAGAGGCACCCCACCCTGAATGGTGATCATTAGAAGTTACTGAGACCTCTCAAAAACTTGCATCTCAAAAATTTGTCAAACATGTTGCTAGACAAATTTGGGGAGGGTATTGAAACATTGCTTTTTTTTTTCAATAATACTAAGTGTTTCTTCTCATTAGATGTATTTATTTATTTAACCCCCACCAGTCAGCACCGTAACTACCCTGATGAGGGTTTAACCGGATGTGGTGAGTGGGAGGAAAAGAAAAACCAACAAACGGATAAACGCCCGCTGAGAAACGTACAAACACTGGACATTATTTCACACAGAAAAACACGTAAGATGCTTCAAAAAAATTTTTGATATGTACAGAAACAGGCAATAATATTTCTATTGCAGTTTTTAGGCGGGAAATTTGAAGTCTTCTATTTGAGTGCTGAGTAAAAACATTATTTTATGGAGATTCTTGCGAGTAGCTGGATGATGTAGAATATGAACTCTATTTCTGGATAACTCATTAAATGTCAGTCTACACTCCCATATGCAAGTTTCTTCTTCTTCTTTCATCAGTCGGTAAAATTTCAGTTTCATTTGATGAATTGAGAGCACCCCCCCCCCCCGTTCTTTCCAAATAAATTAGGTTCGGGGTACCGCTGGCTAAGGCATGGATGTTACTGATCGATAAAGATCGTATTCCGCTCATATCCTAATAGTTCGGAGTCCGTTTTGAATTTTCAAGCTGCAATAAGTGCTGCTACGCGACGTGGTATGGAGTCAAAAAAAATTTACTGTCTGCCTGATCAAAAGCATCCCATACTGTTTGTATGCGTATCCAAAGTTCGTCTTTAGAAGCAACAGGACGATGATCACGAACGAGAGGCCGACCAACGAAATCCCAGACATGTTCAAACGGCGACATAACCGGGGAATACGCTGGTCAGGGAAGAAGCTGCACCTGCTGCGATGCAAGGAAGGATTGAACAGTCCTAGCGACATGAGGGCGGCCATTATCCTGCTGAAATACAGCGCCAGTCACGCCTTGAAGGAAGGGGACTGCTTGTGGCTGTAGAACTCCGCTGATGACCGGTTGCTGTTCAGGTAACCCACAATTCGTAGCAATTGAAATCGTTCGTAATATGATATGGCACCCCAGATCATGACTCCAGGTGTTCGTCTACTGTGACGTTCGATAATGCGCTCTGGAAGGTGGCGTTCACCGGCGTAGCGTCGGACGCCAATGCGGCCATCATGTTGCCACAAATTAAAGCGGGATTCGTCAGAAAACACAACATACTGCCAATCAGCAAGCCAGTCCTTATGCTGATTGGTCCATTGTAGACACAGGCGGCGATGGTTTAGCTTGAGCGGGATCCTGTATAAAGGAGTCTTTGCGCGCAGTCCACGCTGCAGCAGACGTCTACGAATATATGAAGCACACATTGAAACACCTGTAGCTGTTGACCACTATGCTGCCAGTTGTCTGGAAGAAGAGGTTTGGTCCGTCATTACCATGCGGATCAGGTGTCTATCATCGCGCGCTGACGTCACATTTCGGGGTCCACTCCCGGATTTCCGAGTTGTCCGACACTCGTCCGTCCACTGCTTCCAAACACGCATCACTTTGCTACTGTTACGCTGCACACGAGCGGCTACTTTACGATAAGACAATCCAGCTTCACGAAAGCCGATGATCCTCCCCCGTTCAAACTCCGTAAGTTGTTTAAACCTCGCTCTTTTTCGTCGAAGATGCATAAGCAACGTCTGATCTAACGTTTATCACAAGCAGATAACCATTTATAACCACACACGCCTTGCTGCAGCCGTCTATTTATTCGGATAAATTCGGCGTTCATATTGCACTGCTCACTGCTCAGAGTACGCATGCGCTACGCGTCTGAAATTCTAATCATTTACATATCATACCCTACTTTGCATTTGCTGAAAATTTCAGCCCATTCGCGCAAGTCCTTCATGGTGTTGCAATTTTCACAAACATGAGTTTATGTGAATATCAAGTGCATTTTTTTTTCATCTTGATAACTACTTTCCTAATTAGTTTAGGCCTTAGATACGGCCCTTTCGAACTTAGGAAGAAAATGTTCTAAGAGTATTTTTGTGTGCTTTCCAATGAAACTAAAATCTAGCCAAAGTGATAAATATTTTGAGCAGAAAAAGCTATTTTTAAAATCTAACTATTCAGTGCATTTTTAGCTTTCAAAAATGGCCCTACGACCTTCCCGGGTGCAAACGTACCTACGTACCAAATTTGACAAAGATCTGGAATAAACTGGATTGAAGCATACATACATGAAATAGGTGGAAACATACTACTCATATACGTAGTTTCTGATTTTTTTATGTAATTAGTATAGTTTTGATGTTTTATATTTTCCTTCATTTTCGAGAACAATACGATTGATACAATTTTAATGTTTTTCAATCCTGACTATACCCATGTTTTCTGAAAAGAAAATATATTTTATGTATTATGTCTCTCAATTAACTAACTTTTTCTTCCTCTATTTCAGCTTCTTCTCTTGGTACCAAGATTGTTTCACCAACATCACACGAGACGACTGCAGCACTAATGCAACTTTCTTTGTGTCCTTCACTCTCCACAAACTTCAGGGTCACATGAAAGCTCATTTCTGCAACAACAAACGGCTCTTTTGCGACAAACCACCCCTTCCGTACTGGTACGAAGGGTTTGCGAACGAGCTCTATGATGACGAGCACCATGACGTCACAGATAACGATATAGATAACTCAAGAGACGATGATATAGGCAATTCGATCGACGACGAAATGCATGCATCTGCTTCCGCACAGTGGTGGTCTCTGCAATTTTTCACACTTGCTCACTTCGCTTTTATTATTTATACCCATTTATTTTAATTATTTCATTCAACGAAATGTTTCTACTGCCTTTTTTAAAAATGTAAGAAGTGAATACTGTGATATATCAGTGCTTTTGAGTTCAAGATTTCAATAGGTGAAGAATATTATTTGAAGTCAGTTCGTGTTATATAGAAAACTTTTGTCACTCTCAGTTGCATTACTATGCTCAGAAAATTAACTTAGCTCTTATTTATTTATATACATATTTTCGCTTTGTATAGAACATCATACATTATTGTATAAACCATGATGTTTAAAGAGCTGGCAAGCTGTACAAATACTAGCAAAATTACTTCCCATGTTTTAACAGCTCATTCACATTATTAATTTTGAGAAGGACTGTTAAAGTTCATTGATAAATGTATTGCTTTGTAGTTTCACTTTTTTTCATTTTTTTTTTATTTTTAATCTCAGATTTAAAGAAATTAGCAATGAATTTTTTTGTTTTTTGAAAAAAAAGAAGGAGCTTGACAGGGAAACATAAATATTTCAAAATTAATGTAAAGTTTTGAGATACACATTCGAATATCAATCAATTAAAATTAAAAATTTCAAGTTCTTATATCAATTCTAGAACCCCTTTGCTTTCAAGAATTAATTCAGAGCAATAATAGTTTTCGTAAACACATTATAAAAACTCCATTTAAAATAATATAGTTTACAACAATTCTCGTGGTGTACAATATTGACACATTGAAAGCATATTCTTGCTTGAGTCAAAATATTTGAAATAATTCAGTGAGTCCCTTTCTGTGTTGTGTAAGAATAACAAATAAATAACCAAAAATAAGTTTCATCGTTTATGAGCATTGTAAGACGTGTGTTTTTTTCTGTGTAAGAATAAATAAAAATTCAAGTTATTTTATTAAAAATTCTTGTGTTCATTCTCTATCATTAACTATTCCATTGATAATTACGAACAATTTTGATATTTTTTGCAACAGCAGTAATTCTGTACCTCAGAACCAGACTAACGTAAGTCCATTTTTGTCCCTTTTCAGGAGAGGGGAAAAAATATTGTCGGATACATGCTAAGGATGGGACTCGCGCTCTTTTAATGCTGCTGAATAATGGGGGAGTTTCCTTCAGTCAAAAGTACTACTTTTTGTTCCTGAAATTGATAGAATGACATAAAAAATAACATGGGCCCGGAAAATACTTTAATTTTCCCAACAGTTTATTTTTTATTATTTTTTTAAATACCCTACCTTGAAAATGGGGCGTGGTTTTTGTGACGTCAGTGGTGCACCTAACAGCTCTCTTTCCAATAATAACATCATTTTGCTTGACTTGAGTTGTCCAATCGCAGGAATCGGTGACGCCACGACCTTCGTCATCTCACTGCAACCAATTAGATTTCGCGCTTACGTGCACCACTGACGTCATGCGCAGATGGTGTTTTTTTTTTTTTTTTTTTTCGGAATAGCATCTGTGCACTGGTTAAAACAATTCATAAAAAATATATAACTGTGTCAAAAAATAAAAAAAGTGGTCAATTCCTATGTTTTGAAGCATGCTCTTTCAGAGAAAAATACTTTTGAAATTTCGGAAACTCCCCCATTGCCAAGGAATTTCTTTTATAGAATAACGTTCTCATGAGTCGATGCGGAGTAAGATTCTGTATACAATGCCCTAATAAAGTGAAAATCGCCATTTTTGGACTTTCGTCGCTCTGGTTCTGAGGTATAGAATTGATAGATAGAGAGTAATCACAACAGACACTTCCACAAAAAGTATGCATTAAATAAGTGCTGTGAAGGAAATGTTCCCTAAGACAAAATAAAATTCTGGATTCTTTCTTTTTTTTTAAATTACTTTTGCTTGTAAAAAACATTTTTATTTAATCTATTCAAAATTTGAATAACAATTTAAAAGTTATTCAATATTTAATTTTACAAATTGTTAAGCAAATAAATCTCAAAAAAAGTTTTTTCATTGACAAGTATTATTGATATTTTTTACGTTTGAAAACGATTAAGAACTCTTTTAAAACCTTTCGGAAAAGCTCTTTTCGTCAATAATTTCAAAAGTTGCTCCTTACTTTATTCATTTTTTTTCATAATTTAATTTTATGTTATATTGTTCTATTTTATTGATTTTTTATTCATTCATTTATTTATTTATTATTTCGTCTTATTTTTAGCGAAAACAAAGATTTTATTCCGTTAATTTATTTGCTTTCTCTAAAATTGTACTCATAAATGGCATTAAGGAACAGTGATTTGTGCGACTGATTTCTATCTGCGATTTGTTTTATACTTAAATTTCGCTCTCGGAGTTTTAGCTTCAGTCCAAGTTTTTCAGGATACATACACTGTAAAAAAATTTTTTTAATGCTGTTTTTGCAGTATAATATAGCTAATATTGTAATAATTTTACCATAATAAACTGTAAAATTACCAATTTTGCAATAATAAAATTGAAAATTGTTAGCTTTACAGTAATAACTAAAATTTCTAGTTTTACAGTTCATCACTGTGCATTTTACAGTTCTTAATTGGAACCTCTGCTGCTAGTATTATACTGTTGTTTTTACTGTATAATACAGCTAATTTTATGGTAATAAACTGTAAAATTGCTAATTTTACAGTAAACAACTAAAATTACTAGTTTTACAGTAATAAACTGTAGCGTGGTTAGTTTTACAGTTTACTGTGCATTTACAGTTTTAAACTGAAACCTCTGCTTTCAGTATTATACTGCAAAAACAAAACCAGGGACGTCATTTCAAGTTTTTTCAGGGGAGGCAAAGGGTAAAAACACAATACAATTTCACCAAAAAACAACAAAAACCACGCCCACTTATATGTAAATACATAGATTTCTCAAAGTCAGGGTGGGGGCAATGGACTGCCCCTGCCCCCCCCCCTAAATGACGGGCCTGAACAACACTTTATTTTTGCAGTGTGGAGATCAGTTTGAAAAATATGGGACATTTGCGAAAAAAAATGTACCGAAAAAAAATAGGAGCAGGGGACGTAAAAGGCAAGCAACAGTAGCTAAATTTTGCATGCACAATATGAAAAATTAGCTTTTTAGCTTACTTTCCCGTTAAAGAAAAAGAATGACGAAAAGAGCATTTAAAACGGCTTAATGCTTCTGAAAAATATCGCCAAGTCCAAAAAGAGTCAAAAGGATATAAAAAAATAAAATTCATATCGAAAACTTAAAAATTAGAAAGTAGGGTTTTGAGACGGAGAAAAATGCTTATCAGTTGATCTGTATGTGCCCCCCCCCCCTAATGACTTTTGAATGAACAGTTTGATATGAAATAACTTTTTTTTTCGTTCTAAAGATCTCAGCGAGACACCTCATTTCCATATTTCACTTTTTGATTCAAATGTTTTTTCATTCAATTTTGATCCGTTCAAAAAAACTTAACATTAGCTCCATAGGAAATTTGAGTTCAATGTAGATCCTGAACTTAAAGGCGGATTTCCTTTAAATTCACTTTGTTAGAAAATGGTTTTGATGAAGAATGTGTTGAAAATATTTTTCTGAATAAGCTTTTTGAGAACTCCGATTCCTACTCCTTGACGCCAACTCCGACTCTGGAACCATAACAGAAATGCAGTTTGAGAAAAAATGACCGACCCCTACCATTAGAATTTTAAAGCCTTCGATTATCATCCGACTGACGACTCCAACTTTTTGACTCCGACTCGGACACCGAATCCTTGACTGAGACTCTCCGTCCCACAGCCACGGCAGAAATGCAATCTCGGAACTCGGAAAGAATGACCGACTCCTACTGTTAGAATTTTAGAGCCTTTAACTCTGACCACCTGTTGGCTACGACTGCAGACTCCGACTTTTCAACTCCAATTCCGAATCCTCGACGCTAACTCTGACTCAGCAAGCATTTTATTATGATTACCAAAACGAAATATACGCCTCTCTCAGCAGTTTTTTTTTTTTTTTGACTTCGGCTGTTTACTCAGAAGTTTTAAGCACGGAGTTAGTTTTCTGAACTGTTCAGAATTGAACGAAAAATTGTTTAAATCGAAAAGTAAAATAAGGGTATGAAGTGTCCTCGCCGAGATCATTCGAACAGAAAAACGTTCATTCGAATCGGACTGATCCTCAAAAGTCATTAGGAGGAGACTAGTTTTTTAACCTGTTTAAATCTGAGAGAAAAATTGTTCTAATCAAATATTCAAATGCTCGAATAAAGTACAGAGACTGAGATCTTTCGAACAAAGAAAATCTCATTGAATCAGACTGTTCACTCAAAAGTTATTAGGAGAGGACTAGTTATTAAAATATGACAAAATTAAAAAGAAAAATAAGTTAAAATAAAGACCATTATTACTTCCAAAAAAACTATACAATATTTACCACCAAAGATAAGATTTTTTTTCATCAATAATAGAACATAAAGTTCAAAAATTTTATTCTTCGCTAATGACAAAAATCACTCTCAGAATCTCCAATAAAGCCTTCTGAAAATAAATTTTATTGCAATGAATTATGTGACTCGCTAGCAACAAACTATCTTCTTTGGTCAAAAAAGAAAAGAAAGAAAAAAAAAAATAGGATGTAAAGAACGATTAAAAAAAATAAAGAAAATTCCAATCCCCCTTTTGCCTTTACTCCTAGACACCTGAATCATTGCTAGCAAGTTTTGTTGTATTATATTTAGAAATTTTCTGTAATAACTTTAAATCATTGCCAGCTCTATGATCGTTTACCTAAATTAGATCGTGATAAAGTTGTTTTTGAGGAAATCGTATTTAAAACTTTTTAATGTGATTTATGTATTTCACACTGTTGCTTTAATTAAGCTACGGGTCATTCCATAGAAATTTCAACCTCAGCCGAATAAAAAAAAATTCGAAGTGAAAAAAGTAGCAAAAAAAAAAAGAAATTTAAAAATAAATAAATAAATAAAAGTCATACAACACAACAAGTTAAAAAAAATTGAAAAAGTATTGTAATTATTATTGAGATTAGCCATTATAAATGGTTTGTGGTGTGTTTACCGCTTGTTATTCGATGGCTACGTTAGTCACGTTACGTTGGTCACACTCCATCTTGAGTAAAAGTGGCACTTAAGACTAGAAAAAATTAAGATTTAATAAATGTGTTTTAGGTTTTTAAAAGCCAACTTTACACATTTTTCAAATATATCATTCAGCTTTTAACACTTGCTTAACTTTGAGACATTTTTGCCTCACAACATGAGCATTAGTTTTCAGGGTTGCAAAAATGTTACGTTAGTCACGCTGCTATTTTGGTTGAAAAAATATCTACTTTCAGTAATTTTGTTTTAAATTCATAGCAGAAATGATACATAGATACCATGTACATTATAAATCCACCAGCATAACTAAAAAATATTTTTTATCCTTCAAGTTACAAGTAAAAACAGTTACAAAATCAGCTCTGAATGTTACGTTAGTCCCTATGGAATGATCCCTAAGTATAACTTGACAAAAACCAGTCCACTTAGGATGATTGGTGCCAAAATTGAATCAGCGCCAATTTCTGAGTAGTATAATTTTCATTCTAAATGTCATCTAAATTGGAGCATTACTCCTTGTCATTCATAGCTGTGACAATTAAAGAGAGACAGCGTTTGATTTCACCACTCATCTTACAGCTCTTCGTGCTAGAATGGAATCAGCGCCTCTCCTTCCCGAGGACTACTAGTCCAAATTTGGTCTAAATCCTTTTTTTTTTTATTTTGGAGCTATTGAAATTACAAATAACGAGAAAAAACATTCTATTGCTAAACCCCTTTGAGCTAGTTCTTCCAAAATGTAATCAGAACCTATATCCTCTAAAGTATTCCTTTTGACTAATTTTTGTTCCAATCCACCTCAGTCCCGCATAAAGAAGAAAACGTTTGATTACTGCATACCTTTAGATGAAATGCGTAAAAAAGACTAATTCGTGCCAATTCAAATAGGTGTACTGTACATATGTGTATTAAATTTCGTTTTAATTCAAACAGTGGTTTGGCGCTAAAGCCACCCATACACACAAAAAAAAGTCATTCACATACAGACACACGCACAGAGAGATACTTTCCGCAAATAGCCAAATTGAATTCAGCAATCAGCATACCTCTAACCGTACAAAATTCGAAATTTTCTATGAATGCAGAATGAATTTGCCCTTTACTTCTTGAGAAATGGCAGTCACGCATAAACGAAAATGTTCGATTCTACTAGGAATGCACCGATTAAGCGGTAGTACCGATTAATCGGTCATAATCGGCCACTTTTCCGCTTATTAATAATCGGCAATATCGGACTGATTAATCGGCCGAAAAAATATTTTTTTTAATATTATTCTTCAAACAATACCTTAACTAAGAAACTATGAGAAATAATTTTATAAACAGTCATGATAATCCTCACAGCTGATATAGAATTTTTAATAAATTGATTCTCCAACTATGAGTAAATATCATAGACAATGTTGCAACATTTTTCATGTGACGATAGTTATCACAGTGATTTTAGATAACTTCTAGTTTTCAGAAAGAATAAAAGTCTTGAATTAAGTTGCTACCAATTATTAAATTTTTTTTAATTAAAAGTACTCCTAAATTGGAGTGCTCACCACAGACTCCCCCCCCCTATTTTTTGAATTTTTATGTCCAATTAAAATAATTAACAATGTGTTAATGTAATAGAATTGACAATAATATGAAAGTTGGTTCTACGAAATTTGATAAAATAGTGAAATTATTTTGTAAAACTAGGAAATTGGAAAAAAAATCTTCTCTCAGAAATAAATTACTTACTATCTCCAAACTCGGAATTCTATAAGAGAGAAAAAACAGTGATGGAAAAATTGATAGTATCAAAAACAACCATCCTTATCATTAATCGGGTCTGCCGATTAATCGGCCAATTATCAACAGCCGATTAATCGGTAATCGGTAATCGGCCAATTTGCTTATCGGTGCTTCCAATGATTCTACCCCCCCCCCACATACACTCCCCCCTCCCCCCGTTAGAGGGGATTGGCTCTAAACACTAATAGAACCAATTCACATGAGAGTACTTATGTGAACCAAATTTCTTTGGATTCCATACAGTAATTTTTGCTCCAGAGTTGCCACAAAAAAAAAAAAAAAACAGTCACGCACATATAAACACACATAAATATACACACACATAGATACAGAAGCTTTCTAAAATTGATCAGAAAGGATTCGGCACAACTCAAAACGTTCAAATCCACCGAATTAAAAAAAAAGAAATCACGATAAAATGCAACTTCTAATCTAGTCAGACACCATCCTTCCTATGTGTTTTATTTGTTTATCATGATAATGTAACTGAAACGGGGTATCGAATAAAGTCATATTCTAACAATTGAAGGGGCTAGTGGATAAAGGTGATATGTGACAATTTTTGAAACTTACTTTTTACCATTAATGAAGGGGATAAGTCCATCAGTATCATGTCCCTTTAGTCATAGAAATGGTTGGTAACTAAGAATATGACCCGGTTGAAAAAAATCCATTAAAAAAAACATTTTTTAAAGCTTTTTCTAAAAATTTATGAAATTATCACATATCACCTTCATCCACTTGCCCCTTCAATTAGATTAAATAGAACATTCATTCATTCATTAAACATACAAGTGAGAAATTCACAACTGTCTTCATTCATCGAAAATGATGAATTACACAACCAAAAAGATAATGAAAGTCAAAACAAAGAGATCCTCAGTGACCTGAATGTTTAAATGTTGCCAATTAGGACACGCGCAATTGTCTTACATAAAAAGAACAGCCCAACAATCGTACGATACTCCTTTAAAAATAACTCCGCGCAGTCTAGCGCTTTATTCGTTCAGCTGTAAACACAAAAGGGGAAAATGCAGGTGAGAAATTCGGAGTGTGGGAAACTTGTTTCATCTATCAGGTAGCATTTTTGCATAAATTCCACCTTCAAATTTACAAAAGAGTGAATTTTAATAGTGCTCTCGTTCCAGTCTTTAGTTAAAGAAAAAGTCGCATGCCTGCATTTTAGTAGCGGAATTGTGACCACGTGACTTACGATGACGTAAAAAATAGTGAGAAGTCAAATTTGTCTTGCTGCCAGTCGACCGGCTTTGAAAACACGTTTATTTGCTGAAATAAATGTCACTGAGATGAATGTTTATGTAATTGCGTCAATTGGTCTTATTCTAAGTAAGTGGAAACTGATTTTTTTTTAACCAAATTGTTTTTTATCTTTTTTTAAGTAATTAATTAAAATAATAGTTTGTGTTTATGTTACATGTAAAATTTTGTTCATGGAATGTCAAGTAATTATGTGAAATGAATGTCAAAATAATTATATTAATTGGTCTTGTTCTAAGTGAATGTAAATTTGATCTTTGTTTTTAATTTTGAATTTTTTTAACTATGAAGGGAAGTATAATTTTTTGAGTATGTCACTCAAATTTTGTACATAGAATGTCTTTTTATTGAAAAATGCCATTACACTTCAAATGTTGCGGAGTCCACGAATCCTTGAAACTGTCAGATTTTTTGAGAGTAGCCTCAATCCTATAGTTTAGAAACTGTTTAGAAATATATAATATAAAATTGCATATTTTAGTACAGTGCGTTATTGGGGATTAATGTTTAACCCATTAATTACTGACATTTTTTTTCCAAAGATATTTTGTATACTGGTTATATGACTACAGAACACACTTGACAATGATTATGTGTTGCAATCTGTTAATAATGAATTGAAACAATACCAAAGTAATATTTGAACACTATTATTTGGTTGAAATGTTCACTTTCGGTCAATTCAGACACTTTTTGGACCGTCCCTAAAAAGGGACGCTAGGCATTAATGGGTTAAAACCTATAGAAAAGTACTGAACATACTACCAGAAGTTTCAACTTAAAATAAATGCAAAATATCTTACCTAGTTTGCCAAACTCTTGTATTTGATGAATAAATCGTGCCCGCAGTTTTCATGAAGCAGTAATTGGAGTCTTGCCTCATTAATGTTGTCTGCAGTAGAATTTCATGGGGAATTTTTTTAGTTGATAAGCACAAGTTAACTACTGTCTGATATTCTTAAGTAAGACCATCTGCGCATTTACGTATACGTCAGGTCTTCTCTGATCTTACCGAAATATTGTAGACTATAGGTGTCTAAAAGGTCAGGTCGTTTTTTACCGAGCTTTTGTAATATTTTTTCTTTTTACTATTGTTATTTCCGTCAATCACTGGCAATAATAAAATATTTAACGTAACTAAAACCTTAATTTCTGAACTCATGTATGGTGTTGTACATTTGATTATAATTCTCAAAAGTCCATGTTTAGTCCATGCTTTTATTTAAGAGAAAATTTCATATTGATGTAATTTACTTTAATTTTTCATATTTTTATTTTCAGATTGAAAAGGCCCCATATCAATCTATATTTTTGTGCCAAGTTAAAGTTAATGTTTTGCTTTTTTTTTTGAGTCGGTTCACAAATTTCTGTCAAATTTGTTACTGAGCGAAATGGTTGTCTTTGCAAAAAACATGGACGAGATTAGAAATCTACGAAACTTACACTCATAATCCCAAATCTGCACTTGATTAAGTATAAAATGCGTATGTAATATATAATGCTTTAACCTTAACTGGTAAGGTGCTTTTGTTATTATTATTATTATTTTATAATTGATGAGGTAAGGTGTGTGTAATCCCAACATTATATTTCTTGTGCACTCAACAAAATTTAGCA
This sequence comes from Uloborus plumipes, assembly GCA_038373865.1. Taxonomy (NCBI): domain Eukaryota; kingdom Metazoa; phylum Arthropoda; class Arachnida; order Araneae; family Uloboridae; genus Uloborus; species Uloborus plumipes. Next base: position 118,712 of record JAXGGA010001030.1, read on the forward strand.
AATTAAAGTAGGAAATTTGCAATGTTCCTCTTTTAATAAGTATAAATGCAAATAGTATCAGAAGTGAAATTAATATGCTTTTTAGCCATATATGTAATAATTACAAAACGCTGGAAACCAAAAACCAAATTGTTTTTGTGAATACGACACCTTACCTCACTAGTTGTGGTTTAATAATTAATCAATGAAGCAAGGCATACATATTATTCTGGAAGTATGTGCAAGTTTTTATTATTTGCTAAAATTTAAAATAATAAAGAATATCAAAATATAAGTATTACTTGTCCCACATTCAACTTACAATTAAAGAATAATTTCTGTCTAAATACGGTTTGTCTGAAGCATATCACCTAAATACTACACGGATGACAGATGTTCTAAGAAACTTCTAAAGATTCGTCTTCTTATTTACCGTCTGCTTGAAGCTATCTTCAACTAACCATATTTAGCAGTTCTTAAACTGATGATAACGGTGTTCCGCACCATCCTCTAGAAGGAGTTATTTTCTTCAAAAGCGATAACTGACTCTCACAAAAGTCACAGAGCGCCTCCACGAGGAAAAAGACTAAGACCCCCCCCCCCCCACCCACAAAAACTTAGAAAATTTTCAGCACCATGACTATCCCTCATGCCCCCCCCCTACTATAAGAACAACTTTGCAGTTCATCTTCTTGTCTCTCTCAGTATTTTTTAATTTGTCCTCTCTTACAAAGGCCTTTCAAGAGCAGGCATTTTTCAAAATATTATTTCATATTTCTTATTTATAAACCATCGAAAGAGTTTAAGATGAATTATGGATGCTAGCACATTTTTGAGTGTAAAATTAGTTAGTGAGTTTGAGTCCCCTCGCCCCAATACATTTTCCTGTTTTTGTTGTAAATTCATCTTATACTCTCTATAACATGAGCCGTGGATTCAGGGGTGTCCCCCCATGCTCAATGGCACAAATCCCCCCTCCCCCCAATTTTTCACAACTCTCTTATGCATTTTATTTTTATTTTTACCCCTCTTTTTTATTTATTTATTTTTTTAACATTTATATGCTTTTTTAAATTGTAACTATCATTTTTTATACAGGGTGTCCACTCCAATCGTGGACCAATAGCTAATTTCTAAACCGTTAGAGATAAGCATATAGTTTATTTAGGAAAAAATCTCCAAATTACGAAAGGAATTTTGGGTCTATTCAATGTTTTTCAAAAAATCAAATTTTGAAAGAGTTATGAAATTTAAATTTTTATACAGCCCCCCAGTCCTATCAATCATATTTAGTAAAACATTCTTGACACTGTAACGTTTAAAACATTTATATGCTTTTTTAAATTGTAACTATCATTTTTTATACAGGGTGTCCACTCCAATCGTGGACCAATAGCTAATTTCTAAACCGTTAGAGATAAGCATATAGTTTATTTAGGAAAAAATCTCCAAATTACGAAAGGAATTTTGGGTCTATTCAATGTTTTTCAAAAAATCAAATTTTGAAAGAGTTACGAAATTTAAATTTTTATACAGCCCCCCAGTCCTATCAATCATATTTAGTAAAACATTCTTGACACTGTAACGTTTAAAACAAAAAAAAAATCACTCTTCTACCACAAAAATTGACCGAGTTATGACGTTTTGAAAAATCAAGATTTTGAAGGATTTCGCTACGGTCCCTTAAGCGATCTCTCGATGACGGCATGAAACAATGCAAAATCTTGATTTTTCAAAACGTCATAACTCGGTCAATTTTTGTGGTAGAAGAGTGATTTTTTTTTCGTTTTAAACGGTACAGTGTCAAGAATGTTTTACTAAATATGATTGATAGGACTGGGGGGCTGTATAAAAATTTAAATTTCGTAACTCTTTCAAAATTTGATTTTTTGAAAAACATTGAATGGACCCAAAATTCCTTTCGTAATTTGGAGATTTTTTCCTAAATAAACTATATGCTTATCTCTAACGGTTTAGAAATTAGCTATTGGTCCACGATTGGAGTGGACACCCTGTATATTATTAATTTTTTAAAAGTTCAAATTAAGCGCAGAATAGAATCGCTTTTTTTACAGACATTTCAAGCACACACACGCATACAAAACAAATAAATAAATGAATAAGAATAAAGAAATAAAAGAAATAATTTAAATTAAAAAAAATAAAGTCATGAATAATTTTTATTATGAAAAAACCGTAAATAATTTAAATTAAAAAAAAATAATGAAAAATAATTTAAATAAATAAATAAATTAGTATAAAAGATCCCCCCCCCCTCCTTCGAACTTTTTTTGGTCCCTCTGGGCACCCCTGCGTGGATTTATAAAAGGGTTTTGCAAGTTCAAGTAAACAGACTCGAATGTGCAATGCACCACCAGCTCGTTTATTCCATCCATGGACTGTAGTTTCGTGCTTATTATGCACTCTTCAGCAAGGAATAGGAATTAAACGAGTTGGAGGCGAAAATCTCCTTATAGAGCAAAGAAAGCCAACAAAAACTGGTAGCTAATGGGAAATTAGAACACCAGCGAGTGACCGCACTTGGTACGGTACAACTCGAAAACTTTGAGGCAAAGCTCGAATATGTGTCTGCAATGAATCAATTTAAATGGCAGGCGTGTGTTATTTTGTACTAAATTTAGGGTTTTGTTTCATAAACATTTTGTTTCATACAGAAGTTAGTTGCATAAATTTATGTTTTTCAAATTATATTTTCAGATTTTATGCAAAATGCAATAGCTCACGAATGTTCATCTAGCGAATCTATAGCCTGCGGAGAAGAAATTCAAGACCTTAAGTCAGAGAGTAACCGTTATTACTACGCAAGCGATGACAAAACACTCGATGAGATGTGCAGGTACAGTTCTTAGTGAACCTTTTGATCTCAATTTTATCTATGCTTACATAAAAGTGATAAATTTAATTAAAAAAATTGTCAGTGACTATTTTTCTAAATCAATGTACACTGCTCGACATTGAAAATGCAACACCAAGAAGGAGTGGTCAAATATTGATGAAATTTGGTAAGAAGACAGAGACAGCATGGAACAATAAGTGATATTTATTTAAAAAAAAATAAACAAAATTTAGAGCGAGGACGGCGTCGGCTCAGTAAGAAGTAGGACCACCGCGGACAGCGATGCACGAAGAAACACGTCTAGCCATGGAGTCAACAAGCCTGCGGATGTTGTCCTGAGGGATGGCACTCCATTCCCTTTCAACCATTTGCCACAGTTCGTCCTCTGAACGAGGCAGTGACAGGTTCTGCAAACGGCGTCCAATCACATCCCACACATGTTCGATTGGTGACAAGTCAGGAGAGTATGGTGGCCAGGAAAGCATCTGTACACCTCGTAGAGCATGTTGGCTGATTCGAGCACTGTGAGGCCGGGCGTTATCCTGTTGAAAAATTGCATTTGGCAGACCCTGAAGGTAGGGGATTGCCACCGGCCGCAGTGCATTATCTACATATCGTTGGGCCGTCATAGTGCCCCGAATACGAACTAGAGGTGATACGGAATTGTATGCAATAGCGCCCCAAACCATTATGCCACGTTGTCGCGCTGTGGGGCGTTCCACAGTTACTGCCGGATTCGATCTTTCTCCACGTCGACGCCACACACGTATGCGATGACTATCGCTGGACAAACAGAAGCGGGATTCATCTGAGAACACTACAGTTTGCCATTCTGCCATCCACGTCGCTCTGGTCCGGCACCATTCCAAACGTTGGTATCTGTGCTGTGAGGTCAATGGCAGTCTTCTTAGCGGGCGCCGTGATTGCAGGCCACGTGCAACCAGTCGACGGGAAATGGTTCTGGTCGACACAGGAACATTCAGGGTACCTTGTACGTGCTGCAGAATCGACGTACAAGTGACTTGCGGGTTCCGCCACAGGTGAATCCGTCGATCCAAGCGGTCTGACGTCACTCTGGCTGCACCTGCACCCCTCAATCTGGCTACATTTCCTCTTTCCAACCATCTCCGACACAGCCGATGCACAGTGCTTGCATCCATGTGGGTATCAGCTGCAATTTGACGTATGGACCAACCTCCCCTTCTCAGTCCGATCACCATACCCCTTGTAAAGTCGTCTATATGCTGGAAGTGTCTTCGTTGAGGACGGCGTGCCATTTCCTCCTATCACACGTATCCTTCGAGACAAAAACCAAATTTCTCCGATAATTAGTCTGGCAGAAAAACCAACATGAACATAGCCCACTTTTCAACTTCATTCTCTTATATCTTACGTCACGTGCGTCGGAGAGCTGCGCATTTAATATCATTTGCATAACTCAGTGACGTGCGTCTACGGTAAAATTTGCATGAATTTCTGACCACTCCTTCTTGGTGTTGCATTTTCAATGTCGAGCAGTGTAAATATCTAGTCTTTATAGTCAAACATGTTTGATTAATTTAACCCATTAATGCCTGACATTTTTTTTCCAAAGATATTTTGTATACTGGTTACAAATAGTGTTAATGAACAGGAAAAATAATTAAAAAAAATATCATGTCAAAAAAAAAAAAAAATTATTAAGGAAAGAAAAATCGTCCTTGAAAAGTTACGATAGACCCCAGAGGGTACATACTTTATTTACTAATTTTTTTTCTGCCTACGATATAGTATTTACAAAAACATATTATTAGAAGAAATTAAAGCAGCAATTAACAAAAAAAGGGAAGCTCAGAATCATCTTAACAACTAAGCTTTTTTTTCTTAAGGTTGTGAACGATGTCATTCTTGATAAAGATCATATTAAAACTACTACAAAACACACTTTACAAGGGTTATGTGCTGCAATCTGTTAATAATGAATTGCAACAATATCAAGGTACTGATTGAACACTATTATTAGGTTAAAATGTTCGTTTTTGGGAAATTTAGCCCCCTTTTTTGGAGTGTCCCTAAAAAGGGACACTAGGCATTAATGGGTTAAGATATTATTTTATTATAAGTTTCTGGGGGGGGGTGCTTGTTAGGGGGTGCATTAGAGACATTAAAAATTACATTACACTATATAAACACAATTTTTTTTTGCTAGGAAGCAATTTGTAGCGGTGAAATGTGTGAACTCTTTTGCTGAGGAATGCTTACCAAAGAATGAACGAGCTCAATTTGAAGTGATGATACAAGGAGCTCACAAATTCTTCAATGATTTTTGTTTTGAAAACGGCTCTATGAGAAAACGTAAGAAAAAATAATTAATACTTTGTAAAATTTTCTTTTCTAGATATTTTTTCAAAGCATTTCACAACGAAACATTTCAGATATCAGGTAAGTTGACTCAGTAAAAGAAAATCAGGCCAAATTTGACTCAAGCTATCTCATTATACTCATTCGGTAACGTGAAACCTTTTAACAATATGTCGCAAATCCAGTAGGGAAGCAGCAAGAAAATAGACGAGTTTTTTTTTTTTTAATATTGTGGAATCTAAAATTAATAGTTTTAAATAAACATTGTTTTTTTTTTTTTTTTTAAATTTCAAAGGAAATACCTGTATTTATATATTTTTTACTCGTATCAGGCTTTTAAAATCTTGAAAATTCATGAACTTTTAATAATTAAAAAATAATAATAAAGTAAAATTCAATTTATAAAATTCTTCATTTCAGACAATTTTGCGAATTTGCTTAAATATTGATGTCAATGAGTTAGTAATTTTGTTTTCACTTTTCTATTCAATATTTCGTGCAACTGTTTTCAAAAAAATTCATTTAGGTCATGAAATAATGTTTTTCTTTTATAACCAGACTTTTTTGAGGCAGTTAAAATGTAGTTAGTGCCATTAAAATCGTACATGCGTACTAGTAAATAGTGATGATTTGAAATTATTATACTTTAAACGTGAACCTTTTTAAAAAGTGTTTTTGAAGTTATCTATTTTCAGAATACCTAAAACACGCTCATTGTCTAAGATCCATATCTGATGAGTTGGACAGCTGTACAGAAAAGTATCAAGCTATGCAGAAAAAGATAGATTCTGAAGTCATTGAAGGAGACTTGCTTCTTCAAAAAACTTGCTGGTAGGTGTATGCGACCTCCTGCATGAAATGATTTTTGCTGTAGCACGTTCTTAGCTAAATAGCATCATGTATTTAGTTGGTCATACAACATTATCGGAAATCTAGGTCCAGCACAAAATAAATCACAGCAAAAAACAATACAAATTAGCTGAAGTTGTATTTTTGAAAGTGTTAAATTGTAATTAGTATGCATTAAAATTGCCTCTAGAAACAATAAAGAACAAATGAAGTAACAGATATAATTCAACCACGACGAGATGGCCGGTGTCAATCAAATGAGAAAACAAGTCCATTCCTTAAAATAGGTAGAATTTCTACCCATTCAAATTCCCCCATCAATTGTGAATCCCATTCCTCAATTTTCATCTGCATATCACCCCTTCCTAAAAATGGACAATCCTGAAAAAAGGGGGAGTCATAGGCCATCTCTGCGAAGTTGAATTATAGACAGGGTAGAATAGTAAAGGTGTAAGTAACAATTTTTACTACGAAGGTTAACGATGGCTATACTCGGTTACTTTAAAGTAGATGTGTTTCAAGTTTAGAAATTTTGCGTCGTCTCCATGGAAACCGTACGAAAGAAAACAGTTCCACTCTTTTTTTTTATACACTGCTGTTGAGGCATTTCATTTATTTTATGTTTATTGAATTAGACTTACGCTTTTATTTCTATCCTCATGTCTCATTTCGCAACGTTTTCTAACAAATCTAGTCACACATTAATACAGTAAAAATTTCTAAGAAAATGCTGTAGGTTGATTGTTCAATAGAATAACAGTTTACGCACAAATCAATTTTAACCGTTGGAATTTAACCATGGTTGCAAAAGCTAAATGGGGAAAAAGTTCATAGCGTCGTAACTATGACAACCATCAGGGAAAAAGTGCGGAGAGTGGAAAAATAATTTTACTTTGAGCCGCCAGCTCTCGTTATACAGGGTATAGTTCTAGTGGCATACATGGACAAAGTTGCGCACCTATGAAAGATCACCACACGATGCTGTTGTCTTCCGCCAGCTAGACATGCAATTTGGGATGCGCTACTTCATTTATCCAATTGTGCCGTAATTTTGTGTGAAATCTAGCTTCTACAGTATACATAGTCTAAGATCCCATAAGCGCCGGACTTACGTTTCATTTCATAAAGGCCCAAAATTTTTCTGCGTAAGGACACCATAGAAGGTGAGGACCGTTTGCTATTTTTTAACTGATTCGCTCTAGCCTTGGAAGGAAAGACGTTACAAATTTGACTTGCTGCAAAAAATGAAAGCATAGTCATTCCATGTCACATGAGCTGGAAAACCGAACCCAACCATCTCGGATTCGGAGGACATTTTAGAAAGGTAGGGACATGCCTTTGAAACTAACCTACGCAAATTTCAGCTTCCAAAACACAAATCAAAAACATGTAGGACTAGGATACATAAAAACTCCCTGCCAACAAAAGAAAGAAAGTCGACCACCATATTTAGTGGTCAGAGACGTCTGACCGTAATGCGGGTTCGAATCCTGCCTTGGGATTGGACGTACTTTCTCTCTCTCTCTCTCCTGTCATTTTCCTTTCTGTGTTTTAAAGTGTGTTATGAATGGATGCTATTATAATCGGGTCCTTATGGCATGTGCGTTGAGCTAAAACGGTCTTCCACCTTAATGGTGCTCGTAAAAACAAAAGCCGTGCCTATCCTGTTTTCAATCGAGCAAATTTCATCCACTCGGGCTCGGATACTAGAGTGGTATTATAAACAACAAAAGAAAAAGAAAAAAGGGGGACTCCAAGATGAGCCACCTATAGCGGTTTAACATATTTCACAATACTGATCCGGCCTTTTGGAGCGCTCTTTTTTTCGCCTACTTTCCCGTTAAAAATAAAAGAAAGACGAAAAAAGTATTAAAAGTGGCTTAATGCATCTAAAAATATCGCCAAGTCCAAAAAATATCGCTAAGTTAAAAAAAATATCGCCAAGTCCGAAAAAAAAAGGGAAAATGAATATCGAAAAATTAAAAATTTGAAAGTAGGGTATTGAGATGGAGAATTTGTGTGTGTGTGTCGGTCGGTCGGTCTGTCTGTCCCCCCCCCCCCCAATAACTTTTGAATGAACATTCCGATTTGGACAAACTTTTTTTTGTTGGAAAGATCTCGACAAGTACAGCCCATTCCCTTATTTGATTTTTCGATTTGAACAATTCTGAGTTGGGCATCGATCGTCCACAAAATGCATATTATAAGTACAAGTAAACTTAGCAGATATTCAACAGTTTTGAAAATCTTCTTTTGAATCTGATTTATTCTGAAAGGGTATTTTTTAGCCTACTTTCCGGTTAAAAATAAAAGAAAGACGAAAAAAGTATTAAAAGTACCTTAACCCTTTAAGCGGTCAATTATTTTACCAGAAATACTTCCAAAAAAGGCATATTTTTTTACCGCATATACACTGCTCGACATTGAAAATGCAACACCAAGAAGGAGTGGTCAGAAATTCATGCAAATTTTACCGTAGACGCACGTCACTGAGTTATGCAAATGATATGAAATGCGCAGCTCTCCGACGCACGTGAAGTAAGATATAAGAGAATTAAGTTGAAAAGTGGGCTATGTTCATGTTGGTTTTTCTGCCAGACTAATTATCGGAGAAATTTGGTTTTTGTCTCGAAGGATACGTGTGACAGGAGGAAATGCCACGCCGTCCTCAACGAAGACACTTCCAGCATATAGACGACTTTACAAGGGGTATGGTGATCGGACTGAGAAAGGGAGGTTGGTCCATACGTCAAATTGCAGCTGATACCCACATGGATGCAAGCACTGTGCATCGGCTGTGTCGGAGATGGTTGGAAAGAGGAAATGTAGCCACATTGAGGGATGCAGGTGCAGCCAGAGTGACATCAGACAGCTTGGATCGCCGGATTCACCGACAAGCTGTGGCGGACCCGCAAGTCACTTGTACGTCGATTCTGCAGCATGTGCAAGGTACCCTGGATGTTCCTGTGTCGACCAGAACCATTTCCCGTCGACTGGTTGCACGTGGCCTGAAATCACGGCGCCCGCTAAGAAGACTGCCATTGACCTCACAGCACAGACTCCAACGTTTGGAATGGTGCCGGACCAGAGCGACGTGGATGGCAGAATGGCAAACCGTAGTGTTCTCAGATGAATCCCGCTTCTGTTTGTCCAGCGATAGTCATCGCATACGTGTGTGGCGTCGACGTGGAGAAAGATCGAATCCGGCAGTAACTGTGGAACGCCCCACAGCGCGACAACGTGGCATAATGGTTTGGGGTGCTATTGCATACAATTCCGTATCACCTCTAGTTCGTATTCGGGGCACTATGACGGCCCAACGATATGTAGATAATGTACTGCTGCCGGTGGCAATCCCCTACCTTCAGGGTCTGCCAAATGTAATTTTTCAACAGGATAACGCCCGGCCTCACAGTGCTCGAATCAGCCAACATGTTCTACGAGGTGTACAGAAGCTTTCCTGGCCACCATACTCTCCTGACTTGTCACCAATCGAGCATGTGTGGGACGTGGTTGGACGCCGTTTGCAGAACCTGTCACTGCCTCGTTCAGAGGACGAACTGTGGAAAATGGTTGAAAGGGAATGGAGTGCATCCCTCAGGACACCATCCGCAGCCTTATTGACTCCATGCCTAGACGTGTTTCTTCGTGCATCGCTGTCCGCGTGGTTCTACTTCTTACTGAGCCGACGCCGTCCTCGCTCTAAATTTTGCTTATTTATTTTGAAATAAATATCACTTATTGTTCCATGCTGTCTCTGTCTTCTTACCAAATTTCATCAATTTCTGACCACTCCTTCTTGGTGTTGCATTTTCAATGTCGAGCAGTGTAGTTAAGTACCATACTTAACAGAATAAGAATATTAGGATTTTTTACATTTTTTCTTTCGTTTTTAATGCTTCTCCGTTTTTACGGTAGACAACATATGAGTTCCACACAGCAATGTCGAAAATATGGGAAAAAAAATCTTTCTGTAAACTTTTTTGGATGAAAAGAATTTCATTTAGATGGACAAGTCACACTATCTGCTCAAAAGAACTTCTACTAAATAGTCTCTTCCAATAATGAAAAATTCGGCCAAACCAGAAAAGGAAATCAGAAAATATCGATGCCCGTACGCCGTACGGGCAAACCAGATGAGGCCAATTTCAGGCAGCACGTACGCTGCCGGGCAAACCGCTTAAAGAGTTAATGCATCTAAAAACTATTGCCAAGTCTAAAAAATATCGCCAAGTTAAAAAAATAAAAAAGTAAAATGAATATCGAAAAATTTGAAAGTAGGGTATTGAGATGGAGAATTTGTGTGTCGGTCGGTCTGTCTGCCCCCCCCCCCCCCCCCCAATAACTTTTGAATGAAAATTCCGATTTGGACAAAAAAAAATTTTTTGTTGGAAAGATCTCGGCGAGAACAGCTCATTCCCTTATTTGATTTTTCGATTTGAACAATTTTTGGTTCAACTTTGAACCGTTCAAACAACCTGTCCCGCGATGCTAACTTTTGAGTGAACAGTCCGATTTGAACAAACTTTTTTTTTGCTCGAAAGATCTTATCGAGGATACTTCATTCCCGTATTTACGTTTCCAATTTGAACAATTTTTCGTTCAACATTGAACTGCTCAAGCAAGCTGTCACCCCTAATAACTTTTGAGTGAACAGTCCGATTTAAATGAACTTTTTTTTTGTTCAAAGGATCTCAGCAAGGATACTTCATTTCCGTATTTAAATTTTCAATTTGAACATTTTTTCGTTCAACATTGAACCGTTCAAGCAACCTTTCCCCACCTAATAACTTTTGAGTGAACCGTCCGAATGGAATAAACTTTTTTTTGTTTGAAAGATCTCGGAGAGACTTTCCCATACATTCCCATATTTCGCTTTTTGATTCAAACCATTTTTCGTTCAATATTGAACCGTTCAGAAAAAAAGTTGAACATTAGCTTCTACGGGGAATTTAAGTTGAACGTTGATCCTGAACTTAAAGTGGGATTTCCTTCAAACTAACTTTGTAAGAAAATGGTTTTGATAAATAATGTTTGTAACGTACTTTTCTGAATAATCTTCTGTGAGGACTCTGATTCCGACTCCGCAAACATGGCGGAAATGCAGGCTCAGAAAAAACAGTGACTGTGCAGACGATTTTTTGTTTATTTATTCATTTGTTTTATTTTATTTATTATTATTATTATTTTGGCAGACGAGTGACTGTGCAGACGAATTTTTGTTTATTTATTTATTTGTTTTATTTTATTTATTATTATTTTGGCAGACAATTTTTTTTGTAACAAAAATTCTTCATTCACGAGTGCATTTTATTCTTTATTTATATTTAACAACTGGCAACGGATTAAAAATAAAATTCGAGAAATTTTATTAAAAGACGAGTTTTTTTTTCTTTTTTTTTTCTTTCTTTGATAAAATGTGTTTTGATGCTCTTTGTACTTTTATTTATTTTTTTTTTTTTGAAAAAGATTGAGGATTTTTTCTACGGAAGAACTATAACAGTTACATTCTTTAAAAGGTGCGACAAAACTTTATTTATTCCTTTATTTACTTTTTACGTGTCTATTTCATCTAATGAGAGGGGCATATTTTGCTTTTAGAAATCAGCTTTAAGTGCTAAAAAGGTATGTTTGACATAATTTTCAGTCTCAGATAATCAAGAGAATAATGATCAGATGCTAGAATGCCGATGTCGATGTACGGGAAAGTAGGCTCGTTTAGTTCTTGACAGAACTTCTTGTTTTATCCAAGATCCTCCAAAGCTGAAATCTTGGCTTATTTAGTTTTGAAGGCATGTCTGCATCTAAAATTTGCTCAAATAAGAAATAGTAGGGTGGAGACAATGAGGTCATTTGACACGGATGACTCTGACGTTTAGTTTTTGATGCATCATTTCTACCTGTTTCCTGCTACCTGTTCCAGCGCGACTCAGCTTAACTAATAATCTTACCTGATATGGAGTGGTTTGCGCAGAAAAATTTTGACCCTCTATAAAATGATATAACTCTGCCTCTCATGGGCTCTTGCTCTAACACATGCATTGTGAACGGTGTCATTTTTGATAAAGATCATATTAAAACTGCTACAGAACACACTTTACAATGGTTATGTGCTGCAATCTGTTAATAATGAATTGAAACAATACCAAGATACTAATTGAACACTATTATTTGGTTGAAATGTTCATTTTTGGGAAATTCAGACCCCTTTTTTGGACCGTCCTTAAAAATAGACGCTAGGCAGTAATGGGTTAAAGTTTCGCATGACAATTTTTTACATGACAATTTAAAGTTCAAGTTTGGAGCACCCGTTTGAAAAGTAGGCAACTATTCACAGCACAACACATCAGCACAAAAAAAGGGCAAGAGAGAGAAAATACATCCATATCGGAGCCGGGATTCAAACACAGAGCCTCCTTATCCAGTCAGACTTTTCTTACCACTGGACAGTGTGGCCAGCATCGCCACGCTATGAAATTAATAATATTGAAGAATAAACAAATACAGTCGAGCCCGCTTATTAGAATATCGGTTAAAAGAATATGCCGCTTAATATAATAAATTTTCAATGTACCAAACAGCTATAAAGCATTGTTTTGATCCCGGATAATGGAATATCCCGTTTATTAGAACATTTTTTCGTGGCAAAATGACTTTTCCCCCATTAAGCGGGCTCGACTGTAGTAGGTTTTTCTTTTTTTAAAGTAGTTCTGTGCCTTTTTAATTTTATCTAGTGTCGGGTCGATAGATATCTATGGATTGAATTCTGATTTGGCATATATATTAACATATTGAATATTTCTCGATTTTTTGTTTTATTTTTAACATTAAACCTTCGGCCATCAAAAGGTTCATAAGTAAATAACGTCTCACTTATGTTCAATTTTCTACAACGTACTTAAATTAGAGAACAAAATGTAAATGGAACGTTTGAGAACAAGATGTAATACTGAATAATAACCAAAATATTATGTTTATCTTGTTTTTTAATGTATTTCTGAACCTTCGTTTTATCAAGTATTTTGTCAACAGATCTCCATGGATTAAATTCTGATTAGCCTTATATATTTACACACACCCGGCTTTTTTTTAATACTTTTAACAATTAACATTCGGCCAAAAAAAGGGTTATAAGTAAAAAACATCTTATGTTCGAATTCTACAGCTTATATAAAGTAGAAAACAAAATATAAATTGAATAGTTTCGAACAAGGTCTACAACAGCTTAAAAATGCATTCATATTTCAATATAAAAACTGCATTTTGTATTTTGAAAGTGATTAAATGATTTTTATTTTTTTGAATTTTTTACAGCATCTATTTTGAAAACATACGATGTTCCGAAAATATATCTTTCTCAATATGTGGAAATGAAGCTGCTGATCTTGTTACGCAACTTCTAACACTTCTTAGTGGAACGTTTTTGAGTGAGCGCTGCAAAGAGTTTACTAACTACGACTTTAAAAGCTGTTCCTTAGTTTCGAAAAGCGTGGTATTTGTTCCTGATATAATACTCTTATTTCTGTTATTTCTTATGTCACATAACATTACTTTCCAAATTGGCATAAAAAGTTGAAACTATGCTTATTTAATCATTTCATTCTGCCCCATCTAGTTGATCATTTACATTTTGTTACGCACTCTGTTGAATAAAAATTATTCTATTAAGAGTTGATGCATTCTTGATAATATTTACAACATACTGAACATTATAAAAGTAGTTTTTTTAACCGTTTTGACGCTATCTGTTTCTCTTTTAATTTTTTAGTTATTTACATTCAATGGTCATTTCAACAATTTTTCTGTTTTTATTAAGAATTTATTTTGAGCACAAAACAGTTGTTAAGTTCCTGTATTTTCGTAAAGTATAGAATATTAGAATATTCGCTGCACATTGATGACCAACCCAGCAGTTTTCAGTGGCAATAGTAGTAAACATATTTTGTTAATATTTTGGGTTTAACTTATTGTCACACAAGCTAGTGACAGTAAGTTAACCCCTAAATAATAGCAAAAGCTAGTAGATTAGCAAGGTTTTAGAAAACTACGAATTTACTTTTCAGTACTAGAGCCTGGTGATTAAACATTTATAAGTGACTAAACAGTTGAGTAACTAACATCATTATTTTACATTCGTATTCTTTGCAAGCAAGAACATCCGTTTAATCACAAAATCAAGCTTGTGATAGGAGAAATTTTTTGCATTCAATTTATAAAATAATTTTTTTTATTATGAGACAAGGATTTTCAAAGGTTCTTAAGGGACTAAAGCACTCTCATTTCATTGGATACACTTTGAAAACAAGCCAAACAATGTTTACTTTGTTTTGACAAATGCTCTACAAATTGCAGCGTTTAATGAACTGAGCTAATTTATTTTTAACAGTTCAGATCAAACGTACTTATGATTGTAACATAAAATATTATAATTTTCCTAGCAAACAGGAACGCTCTATTCAAACCATTTTTAATATAATTGAACTACTTCTTAAATGGAAAAAACGCGAAGAAAGTTTTTTTTTAATATGCATAAAAGTTTGCATTTAATAGTGAATTACTCGCGTATTTCTGAGGTTTCAGAAGCCGAAAAAATGTTCCTTTCATAAAGACAAATTCTGTACCTCAGAATCAGACTAACGTAGGTTCAAAAATGACGATTTTTAGGTTATTACTGCATTCTTTGTAGAATTCTATTCCGCATTGAGCCATTACAACATAATTCTATTTTTAATAAATCCTTTTAGTCTTATCAGTATAATCAGTGTTATAAAAGCGCGAGTTCAAAACTTCCCAGGTAGCACAAATAACCTTTAAACGTTTTATAAACGTTTTTAAGCGGTTGTTACAACGTTAATAACCATTTTACAACCTTTAAAAAACGAAGTGTGCCACTTGGGTTTGTATGCCACAGACCAACGTTTTCGCGCAGTAAAGTAGTGGACTGTAACTCACGTCAGTCTGACTTTGAGGTGGAGTATTAGGCCCTATCTTGCTCCTAACTACATTCACAAAATAAAAACTGAAAAACTGCAAATAATATCAGCAAAACAATTGCTGATTCATTGTCGTGTCATAACAATTAGCGTTATCTTTGATTCATCATAAAGAATGTCTTTCCGGCTGAGTGACGACTCCGACAGAAAAAAATTCCTTTCACAGGAAACAAACCAATACACACACATCTTGTCACACTTCTACTACTGATTCATACAGAGGACCAATTGCAAATACTTCAAATTTTAAACACACAGGCTTGTTGAAAACTATGGCTTACAACTGGAAGAATAGTCACACAAGTAAAAAGTTAAAATTGAAGGGCTTGGGAGATGAAGGGGTTAAGCGACAAAACAGAAATTGCGAGTGATTAAATTTTAAAGTTTTATTGTTACAGTTGCTACAGCTTTTTTGTTTTCTGGTTTTATCCCTAGTGTGCGTATGAAATTGGTCTATTGAAACATCTACTGTTTGATATACCAAGTTTTATTTGCTTACCTGCATTCATTGCTTACCATTGTACAGTGCTTATTTTTTGAAAGTAACTTAGCCCCTTCATCCTCCAAGCAGTTCAATTGTGAATGTTTTAGTGTTTACACGAAAAAAGAATTCACACATCAAAGAGACATGCTTGTTTTAGGAACAATATGAATGCATGTGAACCGTAAAAGATTACGAAATTAATTTCGTTTCGTAGAACACCCTTAAAGTTCTATTCTTCAACACTCACTGCACCTTCATAAAATTTTATATAATTAATTAGTGTGCTTAAGCAACACATTTTGACCAGTTATTCTTTTCAGAAAAGAATTGAGGGTTTTTTTCTTTTTTTAAATAATAAGTTACTTTTTTCGATGAAAAATTACCGTTTGCATAAAACTTCTAGTGTATTTACTTCTACATCATTAAAAACATTTTTGTCTGACTCTTAGTTACATACCATAAAATGACATGACCCTCGACAAAACTGAAAATAATTTACTAAAAACGCGTTTTATAGCTAAATCTTTAAAATTTTACGCTGTTCATATTCTATCATGGACTTTCAGAGACTGGATGTTCTTCAGTTAATCGTGATTTTTAGGAATGTTTTCCTTTCTTCAATTCGTAGTTTTGAAGGCTTAACTCAAATGGAAATTAAAAGGTTTGTCGTCCTCCTCTGAAGGGAATTATAGATGAAAAAGTCGATAGACGATATTTAGGAACTATTGATCTTCTTCTATGATGGGGATTTAAAGAACTGCTGTACTTAGTTTAACGAGGGTATTTTGGAACTAATGTCGTGAATGTAATAGCTTTTTTTTTCGGAACTGCTGTTCTTTTTCGATGAGTATCAACATATATCTTTTTTTAAAAAAGCAGCAGAATGCATGTGAATATATACATACGGGCAATTCCACGGTGACAGACGTATCAGTTTTTCACAAAACAGCTTGCAAAGACTAGAAATATGTTAAATTCTTGTTTTATTTCACGATATTAATAAATGGTATTATACTTGTTGGTCTTTACTACTATATAATGCAATTAAACTTTGAAGACTTCCATAAGAAATATTGAAATAGATGCATTTTTTCCGTAACGGACGTATCTCGTAAGATAAGTCTGTTACGGAACCAAATTGAAATCGTATAAATATTGTTTCTGGAAATGTTCAAAATTTAACTGTATTTTATAGAAGTAGAGTCCATGTTCTTCAAAAATTCATGGAACGAAACAAGGACCTTCCATATTTGGAGTCTCTGCAGGCTACTTTGTGCAGCAATCGATGCTATTTTTCAAAATGAAATTGTCCATATACATGCATGGCAAAAAATAGATTCAACTCCAGTGAAGCTAACGTATAAAGAAATACATTATGTTTCTGAAAGCGAGGAGAGATTTCCCCCTCTCAATCCCTCCTTTAAGACTATCCGGTTGTAGCATAAAATACATTCATTCTAGAAATTAGTCCGCGTCATTTTTACTAATTAAAAGATATCCTAAGGTAACAGCGCCCTAATGAATTCGGCTTAGCGTGCAATTGTACGCGACAATTCACTTCTAGCGCATTTCATCAGAGAGTGACGAGAACAATCGATAAGAGGGCTTTTAACGAAAACATAAACTTCCTAAAAAGAAGAGTGATTTTTCGCGTTAAAACAAGGATGCTGCATTTCGCTTCCTGTGACGTAAACTGCACTCAATAAAAAGGATTCTCTTAAATGGCTATCTGTAAAATAATTCCACATCCTAAAAGGTAATGTCCTTTTGAAAAAAACATCCTAGAAAGAGTATGGAGAACCTATTGGCTTTATTTCTTCTTGCAACTGTATGGGGTAAGTGCTTTAGTTTTGCTTGCACAAAAGTATAAACGTTTTCAGGATTTTTCTTTGTTACATTCTTACTGTCCATGGAAAAGTATATTATTTGTGATGTACAACATTGCCCTTTTTCTAAAGGGTTATGTTCTCAGTATCCAGTAGGGTGAGTCGAAAAAATCGATTTTTTTATTCCGAAATCGCATTACCTCTCAAAAGTTGTGGTTTAGTATCCACAACTTGGGAAAAATAAGAAAAAAATTCTAAGTTGACGTCTTCGGTTCGCGCATGAGGCTCAAAGTTGGAAAAAATATGTTAAAAATGGAAATTTTCAAAAGGAAAAAAGAAAAAAAAATTGTAACTTTTTATAATGCAACTGCCATAAGCTGTAAATATTTTGTGCATTTTTAATCTAAAAAAATATTTTATAGCTTTTACATACGATCATTAGTTTGCACATCAGCCTTAAATTGGGCTAAAATCGCCTACAATGTCAGATTTCGAAAATATCGATTGTTTTTATTTCGAAATCGCATTACCTCTCAAAAGTTGTGGTTTGGTATCCAAAATTTGGGAAAAATAAATAAAAAATCTAAATTGACTACTTCGGTTCGTGCATGAGGCTCAAAGTTGGAAAATATATGCTAAAAATGGAAACTTTCAAAAACAAATTTGATAAAAAAAAAGTAATTTTTTTTCTATCGAAACTGCTTTAAATTGTTAGTAGATAACATAAGTTGAACCCAAAAAATTATATATAACTTTTAGAAGATACATTCTGTTTGTGCATAAGGCTCAAGATATGAAAAAAAATGTCAAAAACTGAACGAGAACGCACTATGTCGGCGCTGTGCCATTATATTTTTGTTCTGTAGCCGACTTTTCTAGACATTACACTTATTCTAGGAGACAGTTCAAAGTCCCTGCAGTCTGCACTCCCTTTGGTTGTCACTTAGTCAGCTAGATCCGCCAAACAAACAGCATCTTTAATTAGCAACTGAAAGTGAATCAAAAAGTGCAGCGTGTTTAGCTTAGGGTGAGTTTTTTTTGTAACTTTATAGCATATTTTTATGCTCAAGTTTTGTTATACTGTTCTCCGTTCTCCGAATAATAAATAATGGAACCCCGGAAAACTTCTAAACGTTTAATTATGTGTCCGTTTTTTGGTGTACCGAAAGGGTTAAGTCAAAGTGTTTTAACCACATGTGCAGATGTGTTGTTAGCTTGCTTTGAAGAAAAATCGCAATCTGTAAAAGGCGAACCTTTTTCCAAGGATTTCAGATTGCATAGCTCATAGAAGAAATTTACTGCAAAGCTTCTATACCAATGTACAGTAGGGTGGGCCGAAAATGACTTTTATTTTTTTTTCGATGACGAGATATGCGGAAAAGGTGCCATTGGGGGCACAGAGCACTCACAAAAAATTTGAAATTTTTTGCACAATTTCTTGATCTGCCGCAATCGCCTTGAAGTTTCGGAAAAATGCTAATTTTTGATGTTTTTCGTAAAATATGTCAAATTTTTTTTTTAATATTTTCAGTGATAGGTGTAACTTAAAAGGTACTATTAGGGGCACTAAGTTCACATAAAAAATTTGAATTATTTTGCTCCATTTCTTGATCAGCCATAAACGCTTGGGGGTTTGAGAAAAATTGCTAAAATTGGATATTACAGCACCATTTGTGAAATTTTTTTTAAAAATTATTTTCGGTAGTGGGGAGCGAAAAAAAGGCTCAATTATCATTAAATTAACATTAAAATTGAATTGTAAATGATATTTATTTAATTTGTCACAAATACGGGGAAAATTCGGAAAAAATGCTTTTTTTTTTTAAATGATCCAATTTATTTATTAATTTTTAAGCTTTATAAAAATTCCGTCCAAGTGTTGAGAGACAATTTAGGAGTCTGAAATGAGAAGTAGTTTATAAATAACCTGCATTTTTATTTTTAAAATTCATTTGAGTTACAAATTAGTTATTTATTACTATTGAATTAAAAAAATGTGTTAACTGAAAGTGCTTCACAGTTCTCAGCTTATTGCGCATCCAAATATCTTGCAAAATAATCCAGAACTCAACACGAGGAGGTGGCTGCACGAGTTCCACCAGCCCTCCACCTAAAAATATTATATTCACATTGCTTTGCGTTCTTCATGCAACAAAGTCCTTCTTTGAATTAAAGGTTGACATTTTTATCCTGATGGATTGTATCTTTGCTCTAACGAAGGTATCTCTGTCCTCATGGCCACATACGTGCATTGCCGCTTCTATCACTACTTTAATTGTTCTTTCCACAGCTTGCGTGTGACTTGGAAAGCGGACTGAAGCTTCATCTAAAACCAAGCCTGATTCTATGTTTCTCTCAATCTCTTCGAATGAAAGATTCTTTGTAATTGGATGCTTACTAAGATCTTTTGAGAACCAGTCGATGCAGTCGTAGTACTCAGTAGCCATAAAGTTCAGTTTTAGAACCTTAAACTGTCTCAGTCTCCTGATCTCTTTCTTCTTTGAAAGGCGGCTCTGTTTAATCCTTTTCCATGCCAATATTCTGATTTCTTTGTTTTCGTCTGTCGCCATTGCTAATAGTATATTCTCAGGATGGTCATAGTATGCATTTCTTTGAACCACCGAATGCACTATCGTCTTTAAGTCATCAGGGAGGAAGCTTAAGAGTAGAATGACGTAGTACGAGTTTATGCGCAGAGTATGGTTCTCAGTGAGGAAGCTAACAGGCTGAGCAGATGGACCGAGACAATTTGTGGAAAATAGTTCTGCTCTCAAAATTTTAATTTGAGAGCAGAATTAGACAATTTAGAAGTCTCATTTCAGACTTCTAAATTGTCTCTCAACACTTGGACGGAATTTTTATAAAGCTTAAAAATTAATAAATAAATTGGATCATTTAAAAAACAAAAGCATTTTTTCTGAATTTTCCCCGTATTTGTAACAAATTAAATAAATATCATTTACAATTCAATTTTAATGTTAATTTAATGATAATAGTGAGCCTTTTTTTCGCTCCCCACTACCGAAAATAATTTTTAAAAAAAATTTCACAAATTTTGCTGTAATATCCAATTTTAGCAATTTTTCTGAAACCCCCAAGCATTTATGGCTGATCAAGAAATGGAGCAAAATAATTCAAATTTTTTATGTGAACTGCCCCTAATAGTACCTTTTAAGTTACATCTATCACTGATAATATTTAAAAAAAAATTTTGACAAATTTTACGAAAAACATCAAAAATTAGCATTTTTCCGAAACTTCAAGGCGATTGCGGCAGATCAAGAAATTGTGCAAAAAATTTCAAATTTTTTGTGAGTGCTTTGTGCCCCCAATGGCACCTTTTCCGCATATCTCGTCATCGAAAAAAAAATAAAAGTCATTTTCGGCCCACCCTAATGTACAGTGGTAATACCAATGTGCGTTCTATACCAATATACAATTGTATAGTGTACATCTACAAGAGATTGGCTTTTTAGCACAAGAACACGAAAAAACTATTGCACACTTGAAAGAAGCAACGTCAAAAAGTTTAGACTTCGCTTAATTAACAAAATGATTGAGTTTTGTCTTGAAGTTCAATTTATCTTCATCACGACTAAATGACTTTCTCAAAGTGTAGTATTATGGTAATCCTTTATCAATTTTATAATACGTACATGACTGACCGTTGGTATAGAAGCTTTGCAGTAAATTTCTTCTATGAGCTATGCAATCTGAAATCCTTGAAAAAGGTTCGCCTTTTGCAGATTGCGATTTTTCTTCAAAGTAAGCTAACAACACATCTGCACATGTGGTTAAAACACTTTGACTTAACCCTTTCGGTACACCAAAAAACGGACAAATAATTAAACGTTTAGAAATTTTCCGGAGTTTCATTATTTATTATTCGGAGAACGGAGAACACTATAACAAAAATTGAGCATAAAAATATGCTATAAAGTTACAAAAAAAAACTCACCCAAAGCTAAACACGCTGCACTTTTTGATTCACTTTCAGTTGCTAATTAAAGATGTTGTTTGTTTGGCGGGTCTAGCTGACTAAGTGACAACCAAAGGGAGTGCAGACTGCAGGGATTTTGAACTATCTCCTAGAATATGTGTAATGTCTAGAAAAGTCGGCTGTAGAACAAAAATATAATGGCACAGCGCCGACATAGTGCGTTCTGGTTCAGTTTTTGACATTTTTTTTTCATATCTTGAGCCTTATGCACAAACAGAATGTATCTTCTAAAAGTTATATATATTTTTTTGGGTTCAACTTATGTTATCTACTAACAATTTAAAGCAGTTTCGATAGAAAAAAAAATACTTTTTTTTCAAATTATTTTCTGAAAATTTCCATTTTTAGCATATATTTTCCAACTTTGAGCCTCATGCATGAACCGAAGTAGTCAACTTAGATTTTTTATTTATTTTTCCCAAATTTTGGATACCTAACCACAACTTTTGAGAGGTAATGCGATTTCGAAAAAAAAACAATCGATATTTTCGAAATCTGACATTGTAGGCGATTTTAGCCCAATTTAAGGCTGATGTGCAAACTAATGATCGTATGTAAAAGCTATGAAATATTTTTTTAGATTAAAAATGAACAAAATATTTACAGCTTATGGTATTTGCATTATAAAAAGTTAGTTTTTTTTTTTTTTTTTTTCTTTTTGAAAATTTCCATTTTTAACATATTTTTTCCATTTTTGAGCCTCATGCGCGAACCGAAGACGTCAACTTAGAATTTTTTCTTATTTTTCCCAAGTTGTGGATACTAAACCACAACTTTTGAGAGGTAATGCGATTTCGAAATAAAAAAATCGATTTTTTCGACTCACCCTAGTATCCAGTTTACGGCTCCAACACACAAATATTCTACCTTACTGTTGGTTTGTTATCATAATCTTCATTAAGTAATTATTAAATATTTTTTGTTTTTTACTTTATACAATACATTTTGAAGCCAAACTGCAACATAATACTATATAATGATAAATCCTTTCACAATGATAACAGTTTGCCATGAATTTGCATGCAGAATAACGTAATGGCCCATCTCTTAAGCCAACGGTAGTTATCTTTTAATCTAATCTGTCAATTGCGATTGACCAGTCTATCCCTAGTCCATTTTGAGTCGATCGTGAGAGTATTTTGAACCTTGCTTTGTGTCTGAGTAGTATCGATAAGCAATAACGGAACAAAAGTATTCTTAATATCTAAGAACTTCTTATAGTAACAATTTTATCAGATTTAAAATAAGCAAAATACTTGCGTCTAAAAGCATTTGTATGTGGGTTTACATAACATTATTTAGCAATTTAAAGTAACTGCTTAATTAGTAACTCAGTAAAGCAGTAAGTAACCGTCCCTAAGCCAGGGCTAAAGCAGAAACATACAATACACAGCCAACTCGGTTATTCCATCCATGGACTGCAGTTTCGTGTTTTTTGGCACTCATTAGCATGGAATAGAAAAGTAACCGAGCTGGGGAAATTTCTGCCTCCAGCTCGGTTACTTTCCTATTCTATGCTGATGAGTGCTAAAAAGCACGAAACTGCAGTCTATGAATGCAATAACCGAGTTGGCGGTGTATTGCAAGTAACTCAGTCTGTTTTAACAAGAGTTAACTAACAGCCTGAAGTCTACATAATATTTATTAGCTTAACCGTGCATGCAATACCTCAGTTTAGATCTATAGTACCCCCGCCAAGTCGCTCTTGTGTTCTCATCAAACTTGAAAAGTAGATCCTCAGTCAATTTAGATTGCCGACCGCTGTGTTAAACAGTATTGTTTTCAGGCTTTCATCTTCAAAAGCACTACTTTCAGGTCTTTGTTGTCTTCTATCAATAACGATACTTTGCCAGTTTTCAATTTTTAGAGGGGTTTTTTTTCGTCTCTTTTAATGACTAGAAATCTAAAGGCAAACAGATAACCATCTATAGTTGGTGATCTTCTTTATCTGGAGATCCCTCAGGTCTTTTGAGTGCCACCATTTTACTGGGGTTATTTTCTCAGCTCCTCCAAACACAGCCTAGCCATTTTTTTATCTCGTGATGCAGGTGACTTTTATTATTTGAGGTTCGAATAAAGCCTGTGTAGTTCATGGTCATGTCTTACTTTCCAGCATCCTCTTTTTGCATTTTTTGCACAGGTTCCAAGATTACTCTAAAGATTTGTTTCTCAAATCTATCATTAAATCATCTGTGGTTAAAAATTAGTCGTACTTTTCTCTTTTTTTTTTCTATCTTAATATCCAGTAAACTGAATCCGTTATCGATTCATTATAACGTGTAGAGCTGGGTAACGATCGAACACATGCAAACATTTGTTATTTAAATGTGTTGTTTGAAGCAAATCTTACAACTTAAGTGCAGAAAAAGGTAAAGATTAAAGGTAAGATTACATATTTGACTACTCATGCTAATTACTATGTTTAATTATATCCTTAATTACAGGCTGGGCCAGGTGTCAGTGGACTACTGAGTCCGGCAGGGATATTGTCATTCGTTGCTACACGGAACTTGCATCTGAGGGAGATATTACGAGCTTGCTCATTGATGTTTCTACTCCTAAGCAGATCGCATCTTTCTGCTCGTACGTATAAAACAGCATTGTTTGAAATGTTATACATTCAGCAGGGTTGCCAGATTTTGAAACAGAAAAAATACTACCCCGTCTCTAAAAAAATACTACAAAATACTACTTTTGTATTTGTAATTGATACTGAGTGGCGATCTTTCATCTTGCGTGAAACTGCTACCAAGGTATACCATGAAGAAAACCCTACAGTATCGGTTGAGCAATTTTGGCTAAGCTTGGAAGTATAAAGGAAGGGGGGAAGTTCAAATTTAAAAATTTGAATAAATATACATTTTTACTGTTATCACTGCCGATTTTAAATTCAGATTGTGAAACAATTTTTGGTAATGTGTCACTAATTAAGACAAAAATCGAAATAGGTTGAGCAAGCACTACAGCTGTTTCAAATATTATAATTGCAAAAAGTGGTTTGGAAGGAAACTGTAGAATTTCAACCAGTAGATAGCAAAATGCTAAAATCGTTTAATTCACATATTTTCATTAGAAAACTAACTGTGGGGTCCGGCGTTGCACGGGCTTTAAGTAGTTAGGAAAGTTTCAACAAATTACTTGCCGCCAAGGTGACTCGCCTTTAAAGTAGTGAGGAAAGTTTCAACAAGTTACTCGCCTTTAAAGTAGGTAGGAAAGTTTTAGTGAGAATAGTTTCAACAAATTACTCCCCGCTGCAGCGACTCGCTAAAAAGCTTTCCTGCATCAAAAGGTCAATCGAATTATTTGCACATGCTTCCTCAGAAATAAAGACAATGTCAAGTAGCGCATACTTGATACTCTCCCTGAATGACAAATAAAATTCCTTACCAAAAGCAATTACTTCCAAACCGCTTTCTTCCTGTAACATTAATTGCAAAATTCTAAATGAAAAAGTTGTTTTAATATTTGGATCGCAGCCAAAAAAAGTCCCTGCTAAAAACATCAATTAGAATTTTATTTGAAACACATTTTCAAAATTGCAACAGAGAAAAGTCCTACTAAAAACAATTGTTAGAACTTTATTGTAACACGTATCCAAAATGGCAACGGTAAGAAATAAAAGTCTTGGAATTTTAAATAGTTCAGTAATTTAATTAACGTTTTAATTTAAAATGGCAACGGAAAGAAATAAATGTTTTGGAATTTTGAAAAGTGCAAGAAATTTAATTAAAGTTTTAATTCAAAATGGTAACGGAAAGAAATTAAAAGCTTGGAATTTTAAATAGTTCAAAAGTTTAATTTACGTTTTAATTAATATCTCAGCTAATTAACGTCGTACAAGTACACGGTTGATCTTATTGTCTTCTTTAGAAATTTTCAAATCGAATAGTACCTCGTTTGATTATCTAGTCTCAGCGGTTTTTGAGGAGTTCAAGCTTCAAACAGACAAACAGACAGACGCGAACAGATTTTAATAGTATTAATAATGATTTAAGCTCTGCAATTTCTGTTTTTTTTTTCCTTATTAAAGGAACTAAAAATACCATTTCTAAACTACTTTTCAACAGAATACTACAAAAAATACTACGCTCCTTATTTGGGATGAAAAAATACTACCATAGTATCAAAAATACTACATCTGGTAACCCTGGCACTCAGTCAGTTTGAAATAATAGTTAATTCGTCAAAAATCAATTATATGTACCTTTAAAATACAAACTCGCCAAGGGAAAAGCATCTTATAATATTCACATTCAATTCAATTGAAACAATGTTTAGAGCAGTGATTTCCAACCTGAGGAGGATCTCCCCCAAAGGGGAGATTTGACTCCTCAAAGGGGCGGTGAATCCTTAAGGGGCGATAGGGAGTGATGGGTATTTTGAAGAGAAAACAGTAGTAATAAAATTGTAGCGAAAACCGAAATTATAAACCTGTACGAAACCGGTTGGTTCAGAGTTCAGACAATTACTCACAAGAAACAAATTAAAGTTTAAGAGCTTCCCCCTTGCAATTTGGATGAACCTTCGGAAGTATTTTGTCATTCATTGTCAATTTTTATGAATTTTCAGATCGTCAATTAATTTTCATTTAATTTTCAAATTTTAGTTTCAATGATTTTAATTCTCCTAGATTCCAACGTAAAAAAGTAAATAATTTCTTGAAAATGTACTTCTGTTTTTTGAAAAGTATGTCGATCTTAGTTAAATGTTACCCTTCAAATGTTTATATCAGTTCGCTTTGTGAAAGAGGGGCTTCAAGAGAGCATTGAGCTCAAAACGGTTTGGAAACACTAGTTTAGATGGTTAGTAATTCGAGATATTACAATATCCCATTATTAAATACAAGATCACTCAGTAGTGTAACTGCACAAGGATTTAGTCTATCTAATGTAACAATACCGGTACTTTACAGTTAATATTGTATGTTATTTTATTAACGGCATTGTAATAATAGCTGCTATGTTGTAGGTCATAACATTAGTATTAGTACTAATAGCGAGTTAGAGCCTTGTTTTCCAGGCTGTATTGGCTATTACACTATATCATTCTTCTTTTTACAGTGGCCCGCCACTTATAAAATAACTGGATTATAAAATCAGCCGCTTTATAAAATAAAATCTGAAAGAAAAGAATCATATCTATGTCAAAACATGTTAAAACCATCCTTTAATACAATCATTAGTACTGTTTTATAAAATCAAGCTTTCGGAGAGTATATCCAAAACAATTTTTTCAAAAAGTGAGGACTAAATATTGCTGACAAAAATAATAGCGGAAATAGTAAACATAGCGGAACTAGTAAATGAAGAAGAAGAAATTGATGAACAATTTTCTCACTTTGTTTCAATAGATGATAATTTGCAACCATCAGCTTTATTTTGAACTATAATTTCCAGCTCTACATCAGTATTTAATATTTCTTCATGAAAATATTCGGGAATGTTTGATAGTTTTCGGAGGAAAATCTTATATTTCTATAAAATTGAAATATATTTTTTTTAATGTTGGAACTTCCGGAAAACTTTTCGTTTAGAACATCAGTAAGTAATGTAGTTACTTAAAATAAAAAGGATTTTTAAACACATTAAAGTAATTTTTTTTTATGTTTTGCTCAAGTTTTCCACCTTTTAAATTAATTATGAGAAAATAGCATTTTTAAAATTATTTTCCTACTTTTAATCACTCTTGGGTCATTCCATGTCAAGTGTCCCAAATTTCGAGAAAATCCCCACTCGATCCCCTCCGATTGGGATGAAAATTTTTTTGGATGTACATATAAGACTTGCATGAAACCATACCAAATTATAGCTCCATAATCCTAATAGTTCAGCCAGTAAAAATTACTTTATAAAGGCCTCTTTTTCGTGTCTTGAAAAAAATGACCAAATCGTCAAGTTTGTACTTTTATTGCTCGCGACCTAAGACGATTATCAGGCTCAAATTTGGTGATTCTGATCACTGTTTAGGATAGAATAGCCTATTTGTGTAACAAAAGCTCCATGCACTGTAAATTTTTTGCAATTTGCTGCCAAAGTTGGTAAAAAATCGTATTTTGGCAAATTTTGACCATACGTTATCAGCTTGTATCTGCTGAGAGAATGACTTTCTGAAGCAAATTCTTTCCAAGTTTGTAGCCTGATAGTTTGTCCGAAAGGTGTGCAAGTGGCATCTCGATAGCTCAAATAATTGCTGAATTATGCGAGTTGAAATTCCAGTCAAATTTCTTTTTTCTCAATTTTGTCTCAATTTCAAAGGGCAATATCTCAAAAGGGTCATCTTGGATTTCAATTTTCTTTACATCATTGGAAAGAATACACTTTTCTTAGCTAAAAAACGTTATTTTTATTTTTGAGACAAACCAGTTTCAAGGGGATATTGCAGATCAAAAATGTGTACATCATTCAACGTGAAATCAAAGAAAAAAAAGACGTAGACTTCAAAAGTTGATGTCAATTTATTCTATTAAAATTTACAGGAGCTATTGTACTTATGTTCTGATGAAAAAACCCTTTTTTTAGATATTTTTGAACTTTAGTTTTTGTGTGCGCATCCGTAAAAACTCAAGAAATGGCAAAAATAAGTTTTGTTTTTAATAAAAATAATTATCTTCTTATCGCTGCTACAAGAGCTTGAGTCTTTTCTTATGTGTTATTTTTAAGCTCTTGAAGGAATTTCGGATGATATGTCACTTGGCAAGGTATCATTAATATTTTTAATTCATTTTTTAAAAAGCCTTTTTTCTTTTTTCAAAAAAAAAAATAAAAATAATTATGAATTGAAACAAATAATAAATAAAACAGTTAATATGGTGTCTACGTGATAAAAAAGTATGTATAATGGGACTGCAAAGCCATTATTTTAAAAAGCGATAATGAAAGTTTTCGATAGAGTTGAATATTGCAATTATTTCCGCCATGTAAATGATAACAATAGTAATTGGAAATATGATAAGTAGTAATAGAAAATCCATTCTTTATACTGCCGAGAATGTGTCTAGATATTCAGCCTATGATTGCAATTTGCCCATAAACAAAAATGATGAAAAATGGGAAAATGCTTTTTATGACCTTGAAACATTAATGACCTACTACAACCTTACCAAGTGACATGTCATCCGAAATTTTGTTTCAAGAGCTAAAAATTACACATAGGAAAAAAACTCAAGCTCTTATAGTAGCGATAATAAGATAATTATTTTTGTTAAAAACGAAACTTTATTTTTTGCCATTTCTTGCGTTTTTACGGATGCGCAAACAAAAACTAAAGTTCAAAAATATCTAAAAAAGGGTTTTTTTCATCAGAACATAAGTACAATAGCTCTTGTAAATTTTAATAGAACAAACTGACATCAACTTTTGATGTCTATGTATTTTTTCTTTGATTTCACGTTTAATGCCATACACATTTTTGATCTGCAATATCCCCTTAAAACTGGTTTGTCTCAAAAATAAAAATAATGTATTTTAGTTAAGAAAAGTGTGTTCTTTCCAATGATGTAAAGAAAATTGAAATTCAAGATGACCCTTTTGAGATATTGCCCTTTGAAATTGAGCCAAAATTAAGAAAAGAGAAATTTGACTGGAATTTCAACTCGCATAACTCAGCAATTATTTGAGCTATCAAGATGCCACTTGCACACCTCTTGGATGAACTATCAGGCTACAAACGAGGAAAGAATTAGCTTCAGAAAGTCATTCTCTCAGCAGATACAAGCTGATAACGTATGGTCAAAATTTGCCAAAATACGATTTTTTACCAACTTTGGCTGCAAATTGCAAAAAATCTACAGTGCATGGAGCTTTTGTTACACATGTAGGCTCTTTTACCTTAAACAGTGATCAGAATCACCAAATTTGAGTCTGATAATCGTCTTAGGTCGCGAGCAATAAAAGCACAAACTTGACGATTTGGTCATTTTTTTCAAGATAAGAAAAAGAGGCCTTTATAAAATAATTTTTACTGGCTGAACCATAAGGTTTATGGAGCTATAATTTGGTATGGTTTCATGCAAGTCTTATATGTACATCCAAAAATTTTTTCTTCAACCCTCTTTAGTTAAAACAAATATGCAGTTAGTCAATATTTTGAAAAAAAAACTCCGAAATTAGGCAAACCCTTTAAAAAAGTTTAATGCCTTTTAATTATTGATAAATTCTCACGATAGTGTAATACTACTTCTTACAGGGAAGTTTCAGCTCTGAAAAAATGCATCGCAGACAACGAGCATTATCTCTCACTAGAAGAAAATTCTGAATACCAACTAAAGACTGGCGGAGTAACAACATTTTACCTCAATGTCTGTGCACCAGGGACAAATTTAACTCCAAGTACGTTGCCATGTTTATAAATTCAATTTATTTCGATGAGCTGAAGTATGAGCTGCGTTTAATATATACTATACGTATATATTATACGCAGCGTATAATATATACGTATACATATATTATACGTTTAAGTATTATACAGTTATATATTTCGAACAGGTATAGTTTATACAGTATTATGATAAACTTTAGCCATTAATTTGCGTGATTGTTAATAAAAATACCTTAGTTCTTAAAACTTTTCACTTAACACTGATGGGCTTAGGGAAAATTTTTGAGATTGTAATTTTGTGTGATTGTTAATAAAAATACATTAATTCTTTACCTAACTTTTCTCTACTAATAATAAAGCTGAAGGTGGGTCTTTCTTTCTTTCTTTCTGTCTGTCTGTCTGTTACGCGCGTAGCGCCAAAACCGTTCGGTCGATTTTCATGCCACTTGGCACAAAATTAGTTTGTAGCATGTAGTTTTGCACCTCGAAGCGATTTTTCGAAAATTCCATTTCGTTCTTTTTCTATTCGAATTCTTAGCGGAAATTCGATAAAATAGGGAAGAAATATTTCATACACATTTTCAAGTCTTATGTCATTCGAAAGCTTGAAATTTTCTGCACAAAATGACATTTTTTCGAAGTTTCTACGATCATCAGGAGAGCTGTAACAATTGTTTTAAGAATCCCGGAATTCAAGGCTTACCTTCAGTAAAGCAAGCCAAACGATTCTAAATGTAATAGCTCGAGGATAAAATTTGTTTGAAAAGAGAGATGAAATGAATTATTTTATCAACGGAAATCAACTTTTCATGTTGTTACCATGGTTACGTGTTCATACTTATTTTTGTTTCGTTCTTTTTCCAGCGTTGCCAGACGTAGTATTTTTGATACTACGGTTGTATTTTTTCGGCCCAAATAAGGAGCGTAGTATTTTTCTGGCAACCCTGTTTCCAATATACTTTAATGACTTAATTAAAAGATTTGGCGGTTTTTTTTTTCATTTGCATAGATTTCGCATTTTAGCAATATTGATTTTGGCAACGTTTGGAAACGTAGTATAGTATTTTTTAGAGGAGGCGTAGTATTTTTCTGTTTCAATTCTCTGGCATCCCTGTCTTTTTCCCGGTGAAAATGTGCTTTGGGACCCTACTTGGCGCGTTTTCAAAAAGTCACCAAATGGCGCGTTTTTGCGTGTCTCGCGGAATTGAAAGCTCCGAGAGAAACTACGCAAAACAGTCAGGGTTACCACGCTTGGCACGCCTATCGCCCATTTAGCGAGAAAAGGGTACCTAAAGCACAGATTAACCAAATATCGTATCAATTGCGATATTGCATCGTTCTTTTTAAAGTGTTTCATTTCGGAAAATGTATTGTTTTGTTTTTTAAGCTAGGAAAGAAAACTTTCTTCTTCTTTTAAACTTTGGTAAGATTTCTGTTAGTTTCTGTGAGCAACAAAATTGTTCTTATTTTCTCTTTTGGCTTATTTTTGTGCATCTGCCCTTGGGGTTGCATTCGAATGTTCCAAGGGGGTGTTTTACCCCTTTTGTGGAGTAAATCAGTGTTCATTTCAATGCAGACAAAAGTGATATGAATTGGCACGACCACTTGGCGTTATATCGCCAAGCTTTTGGTCGCCAAGTATTTGCCGCCATTTTGGCGACATATCACCAAGTTGGCGAAAAAAATTGTTTTCTTTTTTTTATTTGGACTCAATTTGGCGCTATTGGCGATATTTTGCGAAAAATCCACTGAATGATGTTAAAATCGGCGATATTTAGGGGATTAATCATTGTAAAACATTTTTTTGCATTGTTTCGTGGCAAACTAGGGATATAAATGTTTGAACTGTTATCTTGCTCACTCCAAGCACTATTTTAGCACTTAAGGCAACTACTAAGAAATTTACACGTAAAAATAAGTAGCGTGGGGTCCATACCAGATTTTTATATCATACTTTGAAGGAATTATAGTTGAATTACAACTAAAATAGAGCATTTTTTCTGCGATATCAATTATTTTACAAATGAACTTTTAATTTTATACCACGGGCAAAGCCGTGCGGGTACCGCTAGTACCTAATAAATGATGGAACTCTTTCTCTTGGTACTACAGAAATTCCTATTTTGCCATGACTTAGATGAGTGATGCCTAAGCTTTTTCTGTCCGCGTACCGTATCTCATATTAAAATCATTATCGCTGCTAGAACCCATGTAAAACTTCAAAATATTTTATTCTCTTCGAAATTTGAAAGTGACAGAGTTGTGTAGTGGTTAAGATGTTGGCCTTTCACGCCCAAAGGTTCGGGATCAAACCCGATAAAAGTTGGTGGCTTTTCAAGATGCAGAAAATCGACAGCGTCCATGTTGTATGATTATGCGGCATGTAAAAGATCCCTCGAGTACTCGTTTGGCATGGAGTATCTCTTGGGAAAATTAAATTCCTAGTGCAGTTTCACATTAAAGAGAGCTCAAGTGTCTTCATCTAGTGGGGGAAACTGGGCGTCGAAATTCTCGTGGTAATGGCATCCCGTCGATAGTGGTGCCACATGAAAGATTGGGTGCCTGTCTCGGAGAATACACTAGGTATGCAAATATTCAGTAGCCACCGCAGCCCCATGAAAAGAAAGAAAAGAAAATTGGAAAATATGGAACAGAAAAGAAAATTACAAACAAGGATAGACAAGGATACTTTCCTCACTACTTTAAAGGCAAGTTGCCTTGGCGGCGAGTAGTTTGTTGAAATTTTCCTCGCCACTTTAAAGGTTGTTGTTAAAGGCTTTGTTTTTATTCTAAATGACTTATATTCTTTTCTGTTACCATTTTGAAAATGTGTTTCAAATAAAATTGTAATTGATGTTTTTAGCAGGGACTTTTTTGGCTGCGATCCAAGTATCAAAACAACTTTTTCGTTCAGAATTTTGCAATTAATTTTCCAGGAATAAAGCGGTTTGAAAATAATTCTTTTTGGTAAGGAATTTTACTTGTCATTTAGGGCGAGTATCAAGTATGCGCTACTTGACATTGTCTTTATTTCTGAGGAAGCATGAGCAAATAATTTAATTGACTTTTTGATGCAAGAAAGCTTTTTAGCAGAGAGTAGTTTGCTGAAACTTTCCTCGCTACTTTAAAGGCGAGTCGCCTTGGCGGCGAGTAGTTTGCTAAAACTTTCCTCACTACTTTAAAGGCGAGTCGCCATGTTGTGAGGGCAGTTTTTTGAAACTTTCCTCTCCACTTTAAAAGCGAGTCGCCTTGGCGGCGCATAGGTTGCTTAGACTTTCCTCACTACTTTAAAGCCCGTGCAACGCCGGGCTACGCAGCCAGTCATTATATAAAATCCAAAATAATTTCTGACTTAGAACAAAATATAATGAAGAAATACATTTTTCCACCATTGCTTATTGTCTTTCTTTGTTTAAATTTAAATATTTTTTTGCAGAATATGTCGCCAATGCTCCTTGCTTTCAACTCATAAAAGATCACATTCTTGAGTGCGGATCATATTTGCCGGACTTGTCCACCTTCAAGATGAAAAATGATAAAAAAGCAAAATGTTGGTAAGTTCTCTTATGCTCGTTACAACTTTGAAATATCAATATTTATTTGATTTTTTTTACTTCTTTTTGACTTTTTTCGGACTTTGGGATACTTATAAGACTCATTAAGCCTCTTTTAATGCTTTGTTTTGTCTTTCTTTTACTTTAACCGGAATGTAGGCTAAAAAATCCGTAGTACTCCTAGAAAATCTTTAGAAAACTAGACTTCCATAAAGGTTTTGAAACTAAATCAAAAACTACAGTACTACTAGAAAATTTGTAAAAAACTAGAATTCTGAACTTTTCAAGTAACGGTATAACTTTTTCTTAAGTAACACTCTTTTTGTTTTCTTTTCTTTTTTTTTTAAGAAGCTTTATCGTTGATGGAAAAGTTCATGGAATCTCAGTTTCGTAGATTTTTTCTACTTGAACACAGTATTTTGTTTCTGAAGTGCAGTAACGATACAACGTTTTCTCGAGTTACATTGTATCGACACAGCATTTTTTAAGTAACGCTACTTAAGAAAGAGCTGTGTTGCTTCCAGAAAAGTTTATAGGAGATTCACCCAGTAGTACTGCAGTATTTTTTCCGGTATAACTTGAAAGGCTTTATTTGCTCTATCTATCCGAATTTAAAAATAAGAATAGCAAAATAAAACCATTTACCTTCCAGTGCCTTGGTGTCGCACCACGACTGCATGCTCATGGTTGCGGAAGAGAAATGTGGAAGTCAAACTAAAGACGTTGTGAATACCATGCTGGAAAGATATTTCCAAAACGATTTGAAAATATGCTCTGGGGCAACCATTCGCGATTGCTCGAACATCGGTAATCACTATACTCCTGAAGATTTCGGTACTTCTAGAGAAAACGAGGGCAATGAGGGCATCTTCAAGAAAACAACAGTGGGTTATCCCTCAAAAAGGCGTGGCTCAACTGAGTGGCAAGATTGGAGTAGAACAACTGTCGTTGATGACTGGATCACTCGTCCTAGATTTTATCATACTCCATCAAAAGGCAGTGCTAATTCTTTTTCATCAAATAGTGTCATCGGTGTATTTGTCAGCTTTGCATCTTTGCTTTTAAGATACAGTTTCTGTAAACTTGTATGATAGTATTTTTAAGTTTCTTGTACTTTTGTAATAAATACTTTTGTAATTATTCTCGTTTGTCTTCTTAACTCAAAATAGTCCTTTGTTATTTCGTCATGCTTAACAACTGTACTACACAGTATTTCTTTCTACAAAGGATTTGTTATTGTTCCCATGCCCTATTATCCGTAAATCAGGAAGGTTGGGGTTATTCTAAAAGCGTTGTAAATAATTAAGTTTTGAACAAAAAATAATTATAAAACTTGAAATCAATGCATATGAGTTAGAGAAATTTAGAGGCTGCAAAATAATGAAAGAAAAATACATTTTAAGCAAAACAACTTCTCTAAAATACTCGATCGATTGTTTTATCAATTTAACACGAGCAGCAAAAAATGTAACAGTAGCAGAAAATGGTGATAAATTGTTCCATTTTTAAATAGCAAAAAGTAACAAGAAGATAAATGAAGACGGTGTTTGCTATTAAAAGTGAAGCAGTAAAAACGTAATAAAGAATGGTGAATTAGCGAAATTCTAGTCAAAGTAAAACATTCAAAAATTATAAATATAAAAGAGGTATTTTCTTTAAACAATGCTGATCGTATAACTTTCTATACTTTTACTTTTTAAATTTGACTAAATTTCCCAAAAAAAATTTGCCTACTAACACTTAATGTATTTAAAAATTGAGATATAGCTTTGACCACCTATTCTCCGTAACAATTTGAACACCGGAACGTCTACTTAAGTTTTGAAAACTATTTCAGATAAATTTTCGTTCAAGATGCATGTGTAATAGAATGGAACGAAAAACTTTTTTCAACTTTCGATGAAATGCGGAAAAGGTGCCATTAGTGGCCTACAGATAAGTAAACAGTATTGACCAGTTTTCTCTTTAATTATTGAGTTGTTTTGAGATGACTGTGTTTATATTTATTGTTTTAAAATAAAATGTTTTTCAAAACAAAATCTTGTAAATACATTTAATTTCTTCTTATTTCATTCAATATTTTGAAAGTGAACACTTTAAAATTTATTGTTGCAAAGCAATCCTGCTTTCAGTAAAATATCAAAATTTGAGAACATGGAATCATCAAAATTTGAGAAGAGGAAATATCAGACGCTTCTGAAAAATTCCAAAATTTCTTTAAAATAATGCTTGAATTCTAAAATGTTATGTTTTTTAAAGCAATGTTTAAAGTCAAGTTCCAACACAATCAGATTAAGAACATCCAATGTTTCTTACTGCTGAAAAGCAAATATTCTCCAAGCCTGTCGGGCACTCATAGCTCGTCTTATTTATTTATTTATTTTTAGAGCAGCAGTGATGTTTGCACTCCTGCTCCGTGCTTTTGGTATAATTGCTGATTTTCTGCATAAATGTATGTAAGGTGAAAAAAAAAAACATATTTGCTCTTTTAATATTAATCTATTATGTTAAAATAGGTACTTTCACCCACAATTAATAATCCGTCAACATAAGCAAATATTTTGGCACAAAAAATAAAGCCCCCATTCCCATAGAGATTAGCGATTGCAACCACCCTTACAAGTCTCAGGATAAAACATCCCAAAAATATAAAAATGGCCCTTGATGGAACTGAAAAATATCAAAATTGCAATAATTACCAAGAGGTAACACCTGAGCATGTCTGCGATTGCCCAGCTGTCGCTGCTGCCATACTTAATCTAAACCCACCTTTGCTCAGAGTCTGCAATTAAAATAGCGAAACGTATTCAAGTGCACGATTTTAATTTCATGGTAAACGGCAACAACAGAATCGTAAAAAAAGGAAATATTTAATATCACATTATACATTTACAATATATACAAAATTGCAACAAAGTAAAGTAACAATACGGTAACGATTGATGAAAACAAATTTACACCACTATTAGTGCATTGATCGAATCTGTCTCCACATAAGGCTTCCAAACCAGCTCCATTAATGTGAATCACTTCATCGTGAATAAACTGAGAAGCTTTGGCCCCGCAGTTGTTTTCTACCACTTCAATGGCACAGTTTCGAAGATTCTTGTATTCGCTGCAAAATAAACCACACTCTTACTCCTCGGAAATTAATGCAAACAGATAAATTTCTACATTTCTTATTAATTATTCTACAAATTATAAACAATCTTTTTCTGGCGGCATATCCTTTTCTCTGGTAGATATAGTTTAGAGTTAGTAGTTGAAGATGGCGCTGTGCCTCAATGCAGACTTAAGAGTCATTTTTTTTAAGCTGGGCAAAGTCTACGGGTGCCTGATAAATGATGTCTTCAATTTTCCTAAAAATTTCAGGTTGTGTCTGGAATGTTATAATAAGAAAAAGGAAGGTTTCTTTTTTTGAAAATCTGATTTGTTTGATCAAATGGGATACTGAGTAAAAGTCAGAGTTTAAGATCGGGAATATATCGTACTAAATGTGTGATTGCTTTGCTCCAAAAGCAATGAGTGACCCATGCCAATTTTTTTAACTATAGATGCTACTTGATAGTAGGTACATGCTAGCATAAATATATAATTTAATGGCTGACTCTACTCTTTTAGGGGAAAAGCCCATTGAAAATGCTATTTTCGTTACTTTTTTTTTTTTTGCCTTGTTTGTGCCCGGATATCTGCTTAAGCCGTGAGTGACCCTCGGAAATAAGTATAGGAACAATTACTCACCATAGTATTGTACTCAAAACAGCAGAAAAACACTGAGGTTACTCTTTGCTTTTGTAGTTATACGGTCTTAAAGTTGATGATTTTCAAAAAAAAAAAAAAGGTCAACGTTCGCGGTCAATAACTTTTTCGTTACTTTTAAGTTTTTTTTAAATTTAGCTGTAGTTATGGTCTGTATGGTTTAGTTTAAGGTCCGGGTTAAAAACAAATGGCATCTAATCAACTTTTTTAATTACACAATCTCAAAAGTTAATAATTTGAAACCAAAATCAATAAATTATAGGTCAATTATTCTATACTAGCGGTACCCGCACGGCTTTGCCCGTGGTATAAAATTAAAAGTTCATTGGTAAAATAATTGATATAGCAGAAAAAATACTCTATTTTAGTTATAATGCAACTACAATTCCTTCAAAGTATGATATAAAAATTTGGTATGGACCCTACACTACTTCCTTTTACGTGTACATTGTTTACTCATAATTTCACATCACATAAACACAACTCAATAACTCATAGTGGACTGTATTACTTTTCTTAAACTCTTTATTAAATTGGAGATCGGACATCTCTCGCCGACTCCCACACAAGAACTCTCTTAGTTCTCTGCACAAGGAACACTCCCACGTACATTAATAACGCATAATAAGCACTTCACATTTGGTGGCGTTCGCAGCGCCCTCTTTTTCACAGTATTTCACTCTTTGGGCCTTAACATACCGGCCGCCTTGACATGCTTTAACAAAACATTCAATAATCTTAAATGATAAAACACAATAACATAAATCACATAACACAAATCACTTTAAAGAATAAACGACAATATAAAACAATTGACACACATCAGTAAAGAAAAAATGCAATTCACGAAAAAGCTCAATAAAATTTTATGCAATATTTTCTTCCAAAATACACAATTTTGAAATGGATCTTTTGTAGATTCCATTTGCATTTTTTACTTCGGCTACTCTAATTTTGACATCAGGGTGGTTGGATTTACTCGTTCTGGGAATATATCTCCCATAATTTGTTCCGGTGTAACAGGTTTACTCTTAAAACATGTTACACAACTGTGCACAACTCGTCGGCATAAAGCCCTACCATTTATTGGCCAAACTTTGTCTAACAAAACAAAGCAAAGATTGAGGACCTGCATGAAAATTCTTTTATGATAATACTCAACAATTAATTGCGACAATTTAGATTTATCAGGTAACACTGCAGGATGCTTTTCACAAAACTTAAGATTTGATATTTTTTTTTTTTTTTTTTTAATCTACCACCGATTCGTAGAATTCCCCTTTTCATCCAGAAGCACATTTAAGGATTTCAATTTACTGTTATTAGAAATGACCTTACCTTTACTAAGGGCTGAAATTTCTGCATTAAAGGTCTTACTTTGACATAACTTAACTAGGAACTCCTCTGCCCCACTCAACTCTTGTGATGTAATTGCACCCGAGATCTTTTCACCAGGCTTTCTAGCATTATGGCAAAACCTAAAAAGAAAACTCAGAATACGAAGTAATTTAACATTATTATTTGTAAGTTTTAAAACGTCACTCAGAAAATCAGATGAAGTCACTACTAAAGACACAGTCAGGTTTTTAGGTTTAGTCTGAGTTTTAAATTCATCGTGAAACATTGGTTGCACCCAAGGCTCATCAATAACATCAGCGTCTTGGAATTCCTGTTTCAGTAAGTCAGGTCCATACCACCACAGTTTGTTGTTAAGCAGTTTATTTGGTTCAAGCCCTCTGCTCACCATGTCAGCGGGATTTTCTTCTGATCGAATATGATGCCACTCACATCCTTTAGTCAGCTCTTGTAGACTGGCTATTCGATTAGCTACGAATGTCTTTAAAAGATGAGGTTCACTTTTAAGCCAAGCAAGCACAATAGTAGAATCTGACCATAGATGCACTTCAGAGAAACTTACTTGCAAAGATTGAATTACTCTATGGAGTAATTTAGCCAGTAACACAGCTGCATTAAGTTCAAGTCGAGGAATCGAGATTCTTTTCAAAGGAGCAACCTTCGATTTGCTGCATAACAAGTGGGTAGCTACTTCCCCAGTAGATGCAGTAGATTTTATGTATATCACTGCTCCATACCCGTTTTCACTAGCATCAGAGAATCCGTGTAGCTGAACGCTAACAGCATCTTCTATTAAGATACATCTTTTCACTTTAATGCACGGTATTGCTGATAATGACTGAACGAAGCTTTGCCATTCTTTACTTTCTTGATCTGGCAATGCGTCATCCCATCCGATTTGTATGAGCCATAATTTTTGCATGAATATCTTTGCTCTAACAATTATAGGGCCAATCAAACCCAGGGGATCATAGATTTTTGCAATATTGGATAAAACTGCACGTTTAGTATAAATATCCAAATTCTGCATTGAAACTTGAAAAGCAAACTCACCATACTTATGGTTCCACAAAATACCTAACGTTTTGGTTTCACTATCTTCGGTAAACGAGTAGGTTTCAGCCCCTTCTGAAATCTCCCTCAAAAGTTCTTCCTCGTTTGCCGCCCATTTATGTAACTTCATACCTCCACATTGAAGTAAGAGTACTAATTGCTTTTGCAATTCTCGTGCCGTATCTATATCTGGACATCCCGTAACGATGTCATCCATATAGGTGTCTCTTTTTATGACTTCTGCTGCTATGGGATAGTCTTTCTCCTCATCTAAAGCTAATTGCTTCAATGTTCGCGTTGCGAGATATGGCGCACTAGTCGTCCCGTAAGTTACTGTAGAAAGTTTGTATGTTTTAATTGGCTCATTTAAACCTTCCTTCCACACTATTCGTTGCAAATCTCTTTGACTTTGATCAATCAGGATCATTCTATACATTTGCTTAATGTCAGTTATGAAAACCACATAATGTTTTCTAAACCTTATCATGATGGCGAATATGTCTTCTTGAAGAACACCCCCATTATACTGCAAAGAATTTAAGGATTTCCCTGTTGCAGACGGTTGAGAGGCGTTAAAAACAACTCTTAACTTAGTGCTTGTCTTTTCTGGACGGTATATTCCATGGTGGGGAAGATAAAAGTTAATGTCTGGTTCCACAGTCTCATTTACCAGCTCCATGTGATTTAAATACTCATAATCACGGATGAAATCTCTGTACAGTTTTGAATATACATGATCCCTCTCTAAGCGTTTCCAAAGCGAATTCAATCGTTTAATTGCAATTTGTTTTGATTCTCCTAAACAATCCGGATTTTCCTTTAAAGGCATCTGAACGATGTATTTCCCGGAACTATCTCTTTTGTATGTTTTCAAAAAATGCTCTTCACAAATGATTTCTTCCTTGCTTTTCTTTATTGCCCTTTCCTCACAAAAGGAATTTTCGATTTCCCAAAAGCTCTTAATTAATGCATTTAAGTTATCCTCCACATTACATATTAAACCACAATGCGTCGTATCAATAACTCCATTTTCTGATATACACCCACCAGCCACATATCCAAACACGGAGTTTTGTAATATGAACTTCGAGTTTGAGAAGTGAAATTGATCCATTTTTAGAAGCTCATAAAAACACTCAGCTCCTAATAAAATATCTATTCTTCTCGGTTTATTGAAATGAGGGTCAGCTAGCTTGATGTCTGGTGGAAGTTTCGAAAAAGGGAAATTAAAATACCTTCCTGGCACAAGATCATTTATTTTTGAAACAACCAGAAAATTCAGGGTTCTTGAATAATCTCCTTTATTTGAAATCGTAGCTGTCAGTTTCGATTTAACAGTTAACGCAAGACCACTTAAACAAGAAACCGACACGTTAATCCTTTCCCGCTTGATCTGCAATAAATCCGC
This sequence comes from Uloborus plumipes, assembly GCA_038373865.1. Taxonomy (NCBI): domain Eukaryota; kingdom Metazoa; phylum Arthropoda; class Arachnida; order Araneae; family Uloboridae; genus Uloborus; species Uloborus plumipes. The sequence goes on from JAXGGA010001030.1 coordinate 159,486, forward strand.
TAACTCCACTGACAAATAATTGCTTTCGGATCCTTGATCCAAGAGTGCTCGTATCTGAATCATCCTTTCAGTTGCATCGGCAATATAAACCATCGCTGTAGACAAAATGGTAGTTTTATGATTAAAACCTGACACATTACTTCCATTAATTGACGAACCCGCGAATTCCCGTTGACAGCTTGCGAAATCAAAACTCTTAGCATCAGCATTTAAAGGAGCTCCACTGAAAGAAGAAGCACATAAATCTCCACTTGCCCCTTCTCCCTCTAATGCCGCCAAAGGAGCAGGCGCCTGGGAATTCTCGAGGTCAATTTTAGGTTTTTCCTTCGCTTGAGAAATATGCAATAGGCTGTGATGCCGTTTAAAACAGAAACCACAAGTGAAATTAGATTTGCATGATTTCGCGCAATGATTTTCACTTGAAAGACAATTAAAGCACAATTTATATCTTTTTGTAAATTCAATACGATCATACACAGACATTTGTTTAAATGACATACATTTACTTAAATGATGATATTGATTAGATTTGCAACATATACACTTTGAATTAGAATTCTTAACACTTGCTGTCATAGTAGTCGTAACCCTTTGATTTTGATGTTTTCGAGAAATTTCTGAATTGCCAGATGGTTTCGAAGCTTGGAGAGTACGAGCATAATTCTTTAGAAATAAGACAAGCTCTGATAATTTTGGCAACTCATCTTTCTTGCACTCTCTTTCCCACCACAGCTTACTTGACGAATCTAATTTCTGAAGCAATAAATATGCCAATATTGTTTCCGAAAAACCCTCAATTTTCTGTTCCAAAGTTTCCAAAGACCTAATGCATTCATTTACAGTATCTACTAATTTTAGAATAGAGGCAGGGGATTCATTTTGGATAGAAGATAAAGACATGAAACGTCTTAATTGGGCAAACACTTGGTCTCTTTTGTTAGAAAATCGTTCTTCTAAGAGCTCCCAAGCCAATTTATAGTTTGCATCACATAAGGATATTGATTGAATAATTCTCAGAGCTTCTCCATGAAGCGATAACTTTAAATATGAAAGTTTCTGAGAATCCGATAAGCTACTATTATTATGTATGCTAGCTAGGAATAGATCTCTAAATGACAGCCAATTTTGAATGTTTCCGTTAAAGGAAGGAAGATTCATTTTTGGAAGGCGAACTCCTTCACAAGGTTTTTCCTCAGATTTAGGAAAGAAATTAGTAACACTAACTGGCAAGTTAGACATTTTTTTCCTGACAGCAACCCACAATTCATCAATACTTTGTTGAACAGATTCTTGTTCCTCAATAAATTTTTCAATTTCTGTTGCATCACAAGTAGCAAATATTTTCTCAAAAATATTAGCGCACACACTTTCAAATTGAACACATTTTTTTTCATAGAGTTCCAATTGAATTTTATCTAAGGCGCCTTTTTTTACCTCATTAGTTGCCTTAGTAATGCCCGATTTAAGTACTCTTTTATTTACTAAAATGATATCCATTTTGATACAATAAGGAAATCAGATGGAATAGTAAATTTTCCTACCTGACAGTTCTCGGACGACTAGTGGCACTTAAATCCTCAGTTGTAGCTTATCCATTCAATATACACAAAACACAGTTCACATAGGTCCGAAGCTGCTACGGCTTCGCACGGACCACAAAATGTTTACTCATAATTTCACATCACATAAACACAACTCAATAACTCATAGTGGACTGTATTACTTTTCTTAAACTCTTTATTAAATTGGAGATCGGACATCTCTCGCCGACTCCCACACAAGAACTCTCTTAGTTCTCTGCACAAGGAACACTCCCACGTACATTAATAACGCATAATAAGCACTTCACATTTGGTGGCGTTCGCAGCGCCCTCTTTTTCACAGTATTTCACTCTTTGGGCCTTAACATACATTTCTTAGTAGATGTCTTAAGTGCTAAAATAGTGCTTGGAGTTAGCAAGATAACAATTCAAACATTTATATCCCTAGTTTGCCACGAAACAATGCAAAAAAATGCTTTACAATGATTAATCTCCTAAATATCGCCGATTTTAACATCATTCAGTGGATTTTTCGCAAAATATCGCCAATATCGCCAAATTGAACCCCCCCCCCCAAAAAAAAAAAAAAAATCTACAAATTTGTCGTCAAATTGGCGACAAATACTTGGCGACCAAAGGCTTGGCGATATATCACCAAGTGGTCACGCCAATTCATCTGCACTGATTTACTCCATAAAAGGGGTAAAGCATCCCATTGCGACATTCAAATGAAACCCCAAAGGGAGATGCACAAAAATAAGCCAAAAGAGAAAATAAGAACAATTTTTTTTTTTTTTTGCTCACAGAAACCAACAGAAATCTTACCAAAATTTGAAAGAAGAAGAAAGTTTCCTTTCCTAACTTTAAAAACAAAACAATACATTTTCCGAAATGAAACATTTTAAAAAGAACGTTGCAATGTCGCAATTTATACGATATTTGGTTAATCTTTGTGCTTTGGGTACACCTAATCGCTAAATGGGCGATAGACGCGCCTACTACTGTTTCCAAATGTTGCCAAAATCAATATTGCAGAAATGCGAAATCTATGCAAATGAAAAAAAAAAAAAATCCGCCAAATCTTTTAACTAAGTCATTAGTATATTGGAAACAATGTTGCCAGAAAAATACTACGCTCCTTATTTGGGCCAAAAAAATACTACCGTAGTATCAAAAATACTACGTCTGGCAACGCTGGAAAAAGAACGAAACAAAAAAAAGTATGAACACGTAACCATGGTAACAACATGAAAAGTTGACTTCCGTTGATAAAATAATTCATTTCATCTCTATTTTCAAACAAATTTCATTCTCGAGTTCGACCATTTTAGAATCGCATGGCTTGCTTTGCTGAAGGTAAGCCTTGAATTCCGGGATTCTAAAAACAATTATTACAGCTCTCCTGATGATCGTAGAAACTTCAAAAGAACTTCATTTTATGCAGAAAATTTCAAGCTTTCGAATGACATAAGACTTGAAAATGTGTATGAAATATTTCTTCCCTATTTTATCGAATTTTCGCTAAGAATTCGAATAGAAAAAGAACGAAATAGAATTTTCGAAAAATCGCTACGTAGTGCATAACTATATGCTACGAACTAATTTTGTGCCAAGTGGCATGAAAATCGACCGAATGGTTTTGGCGCTACGCGCGTAACAGACAGGAAGAAAGAAAGAAGTAAAGACAGACCCACCTTCAGATTTATTATTAGTACAGAAGATTCCATGAGTCAGTAACTTTGTACAAAATCTGTAATTATACTCTACGCGTCAAAATGGGTTAGAAACATTAAATTTTCAGCTTTCAAGATTCAAAGTTGGAGGATCTATGATCCCTCCAAAAATGATCTCAACAATGGTGGATCAACGTTTCTCTAAACATAGTCAGTTATTTCACACAGGTTGATGCGCCATTTTGGAGCTCATTTTTTGATGGATCTAAATGCTTCAAATTTGGATCCTGGAAGCTGAAAATTTAGCATTTCTGACCCAGTATGACACGTAGCGCATAGTTACAGCCTTTGTACAAAGATACTGACTCACGAATAATTGACCTTTAATTTACTGATTTTTGTTTCATATTATAAACTTTAAGACCGTGTAATTAAAAAAGTTCATTAGATGCCATGAGTTTCTAGCCTGGACCTTAAACTACATACGAACTATAACTACAGCTGAGTTTCAAAAAATTTTAAAAGTGGCGAAAAAAGTTATTGACCTCAAAACATGACCTTTTTCTAAAAATCATCAGCTTTGAGACCGTGTAACTACAAACGCAAAGAGTAACGCCTGTGATTTTTAGCTTTTTTTGAGTACTATACTATGGTGAGTAATTTCCCCTATACATAATTGCGAGGGTCACTCGATATCCGGGCACAAACAAGACAAAAAAGCAACGAAAATAGCATTTTCAATGGACCCCCCCCCCCCCGCCCCCAAAGAGTAGAGTGGACCAACGAATTATTTATACTAGAAATGTACCTACTATCAAGTAGTATCCATATTTAAAAAAAAATTGGCATTGGTAAGCACTAGATTTTTTTTTCTCTGCATTCTAATGACGTAACTTACTGCTACCATCATAGTAAATTATACACTGCTCGACATTGAAAATGCAACACCAAGAAGGAGTGGTCAGAAATTCATGCAAATTTCACCGTAGACGCACGTTACTGAGTTATGCAAATGATATGAAATGCGCAGCTCTCCGACGCACGTGAAGTAAGATATAAGAGAATGAAGTTAAAAAGTGGGCTATGTTCATGTTGGTTTTTCTGCCAGACTAATTATCGGAGAAATTTGGTTTTTGTCTCGAAGGATACGTGTGATAGGAGGAAATGCCACGCCGTCCTCAACGAAGACACTTCCAGCATATAGACGACTTTACAAGGGGTATGGTGATCGAACTGAGAAGGGGAGGTTGGTCCATACGTCAAATTGCAGCTGATACCCACGTGGATGCAAGCACTGTGCATCGGCTGTGTCGGAGATGGTTGGAAAGAGGAAATGTAGCCACATTGAGGGGTGCAGGTGCAGCCAGAGTGACGTCAGCACGCTTGGATCGACGGATTCACCGACAAGCTGTGGCGGACCAGCTAGTCACTTGTACGTCGATTCTGCAGCACGTGTAAGGTACCCTGGATGTTCCTGTGTCGACCAGAACCATTTCCTGCCATTGACCTCACAGCACAGACTCCAACGTTTGGAATGGTGCCGGACCAGAGCGACGTGAATGGCAGAATGGCAAACCGTAGTGTTCTCAGATGAATCCCGCTTCTGTTTGTCCAGCGATAGTCATCGCATACGTGTGTGGCGTCGACGTGGAGAAAGATCGAATCCGGCAGTAACTGTGGAACGCCCCACAGCGCGACAACGTGGCATAATGGTTTGGGGCGCTGTTGCATACAATTCCGTATCACCTCTAGTTCGTATTTGGGGCACTATGACGGCCCAACGATATGTAGATAATGTACTGCGGCCGGTGGCAATCCCCTACCTTCAGGGTCTGCCAAATGCAATTTTTCAACAGGATAACGCCCGGCCTCACAGTGCTCGAATCAGCCAACATGCTCTACGAGGTGTACAGATGCTTTCCTGGCCACCATACTCTCCTGACTTGTCACCAATCGAACATGTGTGGGACGTGATTGAACGCCGTTTGCAGAACCTGTCACTGCCTCGTTCTGAGGACGAGCTGTGGCAAAAGGTTGAAAGGGAATGGAGTGCCATCCCTCAGGACACCATCCGCAGGCTTATTGACTCCATGCCTAGACGTGTTTTTTCGTGCATCGCTGTCCGCCGTGGTCCTACTTCTTACTGAGCCGACGCCGTCCTCGCTCTAAATTTTGCTTATTTATTTTGAAATAAATATCCCTTATTGTTCCATTCTGTCTCTGTCTTCTTACCAAATTTCATCAATTTCTGACCACTCCTTCTTGGTGTTGCATTTTCAATGTCGAGCAGTGTATGAAACACATTGATTGAGAAAACAATCTTACTGAATGATTCACTGAGTTATGTGATTTGAGTGATTACTTACCAACATGACGCTTTCCATTGCGTTTCGTCATCATCATTTTCATCCTCAGGAACAATGCTTCTATTAAAGCAAGACTGAAAACTTGTTGAAGACTTTTCGAAACAATCCTGATATTCTGTTACACCTAAAGGATACAAAATGTTTGTACACATAAAAGCAATTTAAATGTTCAATTGATAAAGTAATAAATGAAATACGTTACAGGCACTTGAAAATAACAGGTAAAAAGATTTCTTTCACATCAATTCATTAAAAGTACGCCGTTCGTAAAACGAAAAGGTGTAAATGATCAAATGAGGATTTAAGATTGAAAAGGTGTGACAAAAGATTGAAAAGTTGAAACGATTTGGAGTCATTGAAATACATGTTAAAAACAAATTGAAGAATATCTTGTAGACGGTAAGTAGTATGGTCTGAATATAAAAAGATTGTGATTTTAGTTTTAATTTAAATTAATTTTGATCATTTTTACCTTCACTTGTAAAATATGGATTTAGTTATTAACTCCTCTTCAATGTCAAGTCCTTAAATAATTTTGTATCCGCAAAAATATAGAACTTAGTATGTAATTTAAAGAAAACAGCGTAATCATGTTGAATATTACGAACATTTGTTTTGAAGTTACATTTTCCGCAATTTATTAATACACGCTAGAGAATGTTTCTTAAACCACTAAAATGATGTATTAAAAACTTAAATTGTGTAAGTTTACATTTTATGACTGTTGCTTTCCGTGAAATCTGTCACAGAATTAAGTGTAATCCGGCGCATTTTTTTCTCTATCGTGCTTACAAAACAGTCGTTAAAAATAATATTAGGTTACAGAATACTAGCACATATTCATACATTTTGCCGCTTATGATTTTTCAACCACCTCATAGATATTATATTAAAAGCAATCGCTGTACTAAATTTTTCTCAAGAAACTTTATCTGAATCTGATGTACCTGCCAATCATTTTTATACTTTTCCCTGCTCTAAAATTACAAAAACCTATAACTCAGAACATTTTTTTAATGTACATAATTTGAGACATTAGTGCAAGCATACGACAGTTCCACTTTTTTCCGGTTTTGTATTTTACTTTCAAATGCATGAAAAAAAAATTATCTTTCATTCTTCATAAAAACGAGCCATCTACAACCAATATTGATAAGACAACCAATATTGACTAAAGATTTTTCTAATGAGCAAGCAATTAAAGCGCTTTATTTTTGCCTTGTGCGCTCCAAACTGGAGTATTGTAGTCTTATTTGGGATCCTTATTACAATAACAAAATTAAAATCCAAATTTATTTTTTATCTGTGTTACAGAACCCATAACCATGATTTTTTGACGTATTCATACTCTAATTTATGCAATATTTATCATGTTCCAAACCTTAAGTCACGTCGTGAACTTTTGTGTCTTCTTTTTTTTTATAAAGCCCTTAACAATCTTATTGACTGCTCAGATATTATTAATTCCATCCATTTTGCTGTTCCAAATAGAACTCTTAGGAATCATCTGTGTTTTAAAAATATTTTTACAAAGTTTAATTATGTTGATAATTTTTGTCTTTTTAAATTTTACAAACTTTTCAACTCTCATTGTCGCGTTTTGGATATTTTTAATATGTCTTTTAATAATTTTAAGTCTATTTGTTTTAATATTTTAAATGTGTAATTTGTTTTAATTCATTTGTTGTCCTTTAAAATTTTACGAAATTTTAATTCCTTGTCTTGTTTCAGATATTTTTAGACATTTTTAAGTCTTTTAATTATTGTAAGTCTATATTTTTCAATATTTTGAATGTATAAATTGTTTTAATTGTTCTTGTTTTACTTGCCACTGTTACTGGATTCGTCTGTTGTGCGCAATACTTTAAATAAATAAATAAATAAATATTCTATAAGTTATTTTAAGGGAAAGGAGCTGTAAAAGCTACATTTGACCAAATGAAAGCTGGGTCATTCCATGTCAATTGTACGAGGCGTCCCCACTCGACCCCTCCGATTTTGATGAAAATTTTTTTGGACGTACATATAAGACTTGCATGAAACCATACCAAATTAAAGCTCCATAAGCCTTACGGTTTAGCCAATAAAAATTATTGGAAAAAGGCCTCTTTTTCGTGTCTTGAAAAAAATGACTAAATCGTCAAGCTTGTGCTTTTATTGCTCGCGACCTAAGACGATTATCAAGCTCAAATTTGGTGATTCTGATCACTGTTTAGGGTAGAATAGCCTACTTGTGTAACAAAAGCTAGTACTGCACTGTAGATTTTTTGAAATTTGCTGCCAAAGTTGGTAAAAAATCGTATTTTGGCAAATTTTGACCATACGTTGTCAGCTTGTATCTGCTGAGAGAATGACTTTCTGAAGCTAATTCTTTCCTCCTTTGTAGCCTGATAGTTCATCCGAAAGGTGTGCAAGTAGCATCTCGATAGCTCAAATAATTGCTGAATTATGCGAGTTGAAATTTCAGTCAAATTTCTTTTTTCTCAATTTCAAAGGGCAATATCTCAAAAGGGTCACCTTGAATTTCAATTTTTTTTACATCATTGAAAATAACACACGTTTCTCAACTAAAAAACGTTATTTTTATTTTTGTGACAAACCCGTTTCAAGGGGATAAAGATCAAAATGTGTACGTCATTCAACGTGAAATCAAAGAAAAAAAGACATAGACCTCAAAAGTTGATGACAATTTGTTCTATTAATATTTGCAGGAGCTATTGTACTTATGTTCTGATGAAAAAACCCTTTTTTTAGATATTTTTGAACTTTAGTGTTTGAGTGCGCACCCATAAAAACTCAAGAAATGGCAAAAAAATAAAGTTTCGTTTTTAACAAAAATAATTATCTTCTAATCGCTGCTATAAGAGCTTGAGTCTTTTCCTATGTGTTATTTTTAAGCTCTTGAAACAGAGTTTCGGATGATATGTCACTTGGCAAGATTGTAGGTCATTAATGTTTCAAGGTCATAAGAAGCATTTTCTCATTTTTCATCATTTTTGTTTATGGGCAAATTGCAATCATAGGCTGAATATCTAGACACATCCTCGGCAGTATAAAGAATGGATTTTCAATTACTACTTATCATATTTTCAATTACTATTGTTATCATGAATTTACACTGTGCATATAATTGCAATATTCAACTCTACCGAAAACTTTCGTTATCGCTTTTTAGAAAAATGGCTCTGCAGTCCTATTATACATATTTTTTATCACGTACACACCATATTAACTGTTTTATTTATTATTTATCACATTTATTAATTATTTTTATTTTTATTTTTTTGAAAAAGGAAACTGCTTTTTATGAATTTAAAATGTTAATGACACCTTGCCAAGTAACATATCATCCGAAATTCTGTTTCAAGCGCTTAAAAATAACACATAGGAAAAGACTCAAGCTCATATAGCAGCGATAGGAAGATAATTATTTTTGTCAAAAACGAAACTTTATTTTTTGCCATTTTTTGAGTTTTTACGGATGCGCACACAAAAACTAAAGTTCAAAAACATCTAAAAAAGTTTTTTTTTTAATCAGAACATAAGTACAATAGCTCCTGTAAATTTTAATAGAACAAATTGGCGTCAACTTTTGAGGTCTAATGTCTTTTTTTCTTTGATTTCACGTTGAATGACGTACACATTTTTGATCTGCATTATCCCCTTGAAACGGGTTTGTCTCAAAAATAAAAAAAAACGTTTTTTAGTTGAGAAAAGTGTGTTCTTTCCAATGATGTAAAGAAAATTGGAATTCAAGATGACCCTTTTGAGATATTGTCCTTTGAATTTGAGACAAAATTGAGAAAAAAGAAATTTGACTGAAATTTCAACTCGCATAATTCAGCAATTATTTGAGCTATCGAGATGCTACTTGCACAGCTTTCGGATGAACTATCAGGCTACAAAGGAGGAAAGAATTAGCTTTAGAAAGTCATTCTCTCAGCAGATACAAGCTGACAACGTATGGTCAAAATTTGACAAAATACGATTTTTTACCAGCTTTGGCAGTAAATTTCAAAAAATCTACAGTGAATGGAGCTTTTGTTACACAAGTAGGCTATTCTACGCTAAACATTGATCAGAATCACCAAATTTGAGCCTGATAATCGTCTTAGGTCGCTAGCAATAAAAGCACAAACTTGACGATTTGGTCATTTTTTTCAAGACACGAAAAAGAGGCCTTTTTTCAATAATTTTTATTGGCTAAACCAGGGGTGGCCAACCTTTTTAGGGAGAGTGCCACTATCTGGAGAGAAAAAGCTCAGCGTGCCACATTGTATTTTTCCAACAAACTGAAATTTTTTAAAAAGTTAAAAATAGATTTTATGTTGGCTGACTATGTAATTCTTACTCAAATAAAACATTTTTTCTCGTAAATCTGAGTAATTGAAATCTAAATGATAATAAAGATAAAACAAGTCCGAACTTAAGAGTTATCGTTAATAAACACTTTTATAAGTTCTGTCAGTTGGCTTATGCTTAAAAAAGAAACAAATAACATCAAACATTCTATTCTAAAAATTAAACAGTCTGTACTTAATGTGGTTTATGAGTCTGTATCTTTTTACCAAGTCTTTAATTTTAGGATTAGTTCTTGAGAATCCTAAGAAGTTTAAGTGTTTTAAGTGCTATCAATTAATATTCAACGGTATTTAGATTTTTCTGCATTCATAACAAAAAATATTTGTTTAGAAGCGTATTTTGAACCAAATCTACAACAGCATCAGACGGCTAAAGTGTGTAAATGTGAAAAAAAATTTGTTGGTACAAATTTCCAAATTTCTATATAACGTGGATGACTTTCTGTTGAAGTAAGCTCTTATATTTGATTACCAATGCAAAAGGTCAGTAATTCTGATTTGGATTTCAGAAGGGTAACAAGTAGTGTCTTGCAGAGAAATAGACAAAGAATTTGAAAAGATCAGCATTTTTTTTATGATCCTGAAAATCATCAAACCTAACACTGAATGAATACTTAAAATAGGTGTAAAATTTTCTCCATATATCATTGGAAAATTATTAAATTTGGGTTGATACTTTCAGTATTAAATTTAATGTTTTATTCTTTTTTCTCCAAAGTAGAGAGAAAGAAACTGAAGTTTCATCATAAAAGAATGTAAATGGCCTATACTGGTTTAGGAAACTTTTTTTGTACAATCCATAATTTAAATTACTTAAACGACGGATAATAAGAGATGACATAGCTAAATTCATTGGCTATTCTTCACTCCTAAGTAGCAATTGCTTTCCTGCCAGACATTTTAACAAGAAGTTCTGTCAAGAACTAAACGAGCCTACTTTCCCGTACATCGACATTGGCATACTAGCATCTGATCATTATTTTCTTGATTATCTGAGACTGAAAATTATGCCAAACATACCTTTTTAGCACTTAAAGCTGATTTCTAAAAGCAAAATATACCCCTCTCATCAGATGAAATAGACACGTAAAAAGTAAATAAACGAATAAATAAAGTTTTGTCTGCACCTTTTAAAGAAGTAACTGTCACAGTTCCTCCGTAGAAAAATCCTCCATCGTTTTCAAAAAAAAATAAAATAATATAAATAAAATAAAAGTACAAAGAGCATCAAAACACATTTTATCAAACAAAGAAAAAAAAAGAAAAAAAACTCGTCCGTTAATAAAATGTCTCGAATTTCACTTTTAACCGTTGCCAGTTGTTAAATATAAATAAAGAATAAAATGTTCTCGTGAATGAAAAATTTTTGTTACAAACAAAATCTTCTGCCAAAAAAAAAAAAATAATAATAATAATAATAATAATAAATAAAACTAGGTGATCCGTGCAGAATTCCGCAAAAAAAAAAAACTCTAAACTTAAAATTTTATACGACAATTTTTATTGGCTTCATTATCTGCCCGAAGTTGCAGCGCAGTGTCGAAATCTATAAAGAAAAGTCCAGCGTAAGTTGGTGTAGTCCCTGCCGGAGGTTGCAAGTTCCCGATCATATGGTACACTTGACCATGTAGTTTAAAACAATATGGACCTCTGCCAGGAATGTTAACTGAGTCCACTTTGACTGAAGCGAAGGCCAAAGCATTGTTGAATTGTCTAATATTGTCTAGGTAGTAGACACCTTCCTGTTAGTCTGCCTGTTGGTACCCTGTTCCTTGGCATTGTAAAATCTTGTACGTTTGCACAACATCGCCATCAACTGCCGTCGTTCTGACAACTTTTCAAAGAGATCAAAGACACGTTCACTTTTACAACTACTACAAAAGTGATACCCTATATTAAAATCAAATACCCAAGGCTACTACTAAACTAAATACTAACGTTATCGCAAAACTACCATAGTATTTTGAAACAATAAAAGTTACAATTAAGGTTTACCGAGCTAAGCCTTGGCTTGAAATGTCGCATTTAAAATTGATTTGAACAACAATGTAACGATTTTGACAGTTGAGCAAAAAATTTAACTTTTTCAAACTTCAATCGCTTATAAGTCGCTTAAACGTGGATTTTCGAGATTCTCGTTACGCGGCGCTAGCGGAGAAACGTTCTAAAGAACGCATTTTTTTTAATCTTTCAAATGAAATCAAAATGCAGACGATACGACAATTATTTCGCTAGATAGAGTCAATTTTGTGCCCAAAAATTGAAGTTCGAATAAAAAACGAACTGACACTTTTTAGAGGGTGGGTCTAATTTTCGTCAATAGCCCGCGGGATAAGCTTCAAAATCATAAATTTTCTTGCAATTCGATAAAGAAATGAGCGAGTTTCGACCGGGTATAGGATTCGGCTTAGAGAAATAATATATGGAGATAAAACAAATGAATAAATAAACAAAAAATCGTCTGCACAGTGAGTCATTTTTTTTCCTGCATTTCCGCCATGTTTGCGGAGTCGGAGTCGGAATCAGAGTCCTCACAGAAGATTACTCAGAAAAGTACTTTACAAACATTATTTATCAAAACCATTTTCTTACAAAGTTAGTTTGAAGGAAATCCGACTTTAAGTTCAGGATCAACATTCAACTTAAATTCCCCGTAGACGCTAATGCTAATTTTTTTTTCTGAACGGTTCAATATTGAACAAAAAATGGTTCAAATCAAAATGCGAAATATGAGAATGTATGGGAAAGCCTCTCTGAGATCTTTCAAACAAAAAAAGGTTTATTCCATTCGGACGGTTCACTCAAAAGTTATTAGGTGGGGAGAGGTTGCTTGAACGGTTCAATGTTGAACGAAAAAATGCTCAAATGGAAAATTTAAATACGATAATGAAGTATCCTTGCTGAGATCCTTCGAACAAAAAAAAAGTTTATTTAACCCCTTCGGCCCTGAATTTTTAATTGGGTAGATAAAAATTCAATGAGTGGTTATATATGCTATAATGCATGTAAATATGTTAAATATGTAATATTATGAGATTCTACCAATTACGGAACTAATTAAAAAGTGTTCTAATAGTAGGACACCAGGCTGTTATTAAGTAAAAAAGAGAATATTTATTTCCAAGTATATTTACACTTATTTGGTGTGAAATTTTTTGAAACAATTCCTTTACGCATGAAAACATGATACACTTCACATTTTTCACAATAAGAAGTTATTTTATAGTTGAAACTTTCTAATTTGCACCTATGATGTTTCGAACTTCTCTCAATCATGTGATTTATTAAGTCATACCTCACATCTCCACAGGGTCTAACAGCTGGGTTTTTAATTCCTGATGACCCCCCAACGTTTCTGCTACATCAAACGTGGTTTCGAGCAAATCCATTTGATTTTTACGTGTAATTCCTAACGAAGCGGCATCCTGTTTATACTCTAACCAAGAGTTTGTTATAGCCATAATGAAATAGTGGAATCTTTCTCTTCATCAGGTATCAAGTGCGGCAAACCATAATTTGATAACTGCCATTCATCATCAGACCCATCTTAGTCTACATCTTCTAAATCAGAATCATCCAGACT